>VZRU01019021.1:711509-749009 GCA_013398155.1 Pedionomus torquatus | reverse complement strand
AAAGGAGCACCTGCCACAAAGCGCAATGACTACAATCGGCACTCTCTCTCCAGTAGAATAAGGGCATATAAATGCTAACACAAACCACAGTTGACTGCATCAAAGGGCTTAATAATCTAGATAATATATAATGGCAGGTGAAGCTAATAACCTGGCATCTCATCAAGGGCCTCAGCCCAACATCTTGAACAGGAAGCAACTGAATTTTAATGTACAGATGTACATTTTTTTTTCCTTTAAAAATAAAACACAGAAAGGTGGAATACTCTAAGCGAACCACAAGGGAAGTGTGAACCAGAGTGATTCTTCTGGGTAACAGAGTGGAGTACTTCTGGGTGATGCCGTGTGTACTATCAACTCAGCCTCTAAAATACCACTACTGGCCAGAAGTAGACTTTTCGACAGGTCAGTACTTTTCTTGCTGTATGATCTGGAAACGTCTAGCACATGGCCCAGAAAGGATCAATTTGTCAGCCTTTAATGGAAAAGTCTCTCCATAGATTTTGACCTCATATAAGAAGCAGAAGTCTTCTCTTTCCACAGCACAGGAGGAGCATACTTAAAAACCCAGTAAATCCCCTGTTTTCCTACAGATGTATCTTGGCCCTTTTATGTTAGGGGTGTTAAACAGATTCTGATTACTAGCTGGAGGTATTGCTGTGTTTATCCAGGCAGAAGTAGGTAGGATCTTTTTTTTGTCTTTCTACAGACTGCAGAGCTATAAAAATGCTATTTCTAGACATTTCTAAAATCTTCTTTAGCAATGCACCCAAAGACCTTCCTGTTGCTGCTTAGTGCAAAGGTTGTTCAGCATCCACTATAGAGGGCAATAGCCATCATTACACAGAATAAGTAAATGCTGGGCCTAGATTAGAACATAAATTCTCTCTGAAATTGATAGTAAATCTAAATTATAGATGGCCTGAATCCAAGAACTCTGCAAACATGTGGGAGAGGAGGTGGCGGGAAGGAAATACTCAGTTTTTCCTGGGTTAGCTAGAAACCAGAGCTGCCAGTGGATATAGCAGAGTTCATAAACTCTGAAGACCACAGTTCTGGCCGTTGGCTTGCACCTGGCCTTGTGGCTCTCTTTGGGCAAATCACCTCTTCTATGACTTTCTGCATCTGTTAATACAGGTAATGAGACTGCTTGCTTTCACAAAGTACTGTATGAGCAGTGTTATGTAAGAGCTGTTATTGTTGTTGTTTACAGTATTTTCTCCAAAAGTACCATAGCTATATTTTAAATCAGTTGACTAGATGAGAATAGCTGCAACAGAATATCTTGGCCTTGAGAAGAACACATCCTTTTGAGGACATAAGGGAAATAAATGAGCCTCCACAGGATGTTCAAAACTTTCTAGACTTGAAGAAAACTTTCTCTTACTTCTCACCTGTCAATTTTTCAAGGAGGTTTTATTTGGCTTGAACCACTCATACACTACTAAAAGGCTTAGCTTTTGTACAAAAAAGATTCTTCCACCCTTGCAGACAGAGTAATGTTTAAAAGGCTCTCTGTTCATCAAGTAATTGACAGCTGCAGCTTCACACATTTTACATAAATTCACCTCCTGGCATCTCTAATTTAAGTTCATTTTCCCCTGGTCTACATCCTGCTGCTTCCAACATCCTCCTTGACCTGAGTGAATGCAAAGTGAAGAAAATTCAACTTTCTGTCCAGAACAAGGGCAACATTTTAGTCATGTTCCTCTCCAGTCTGTTCTGCTGCCACAAACCCAAAGTTGAAAGGCAAAGAATGCATTCAAAGCATTCTTGTCTTTTTGACTTACCTCTTCAGACTTCCTGGAAGTAGCAGTATCTTCTTGAGATACACAAATGTTAGGCACTACATGGGAAATGGAACCATGCCAGCCACTGAAGGTACACAGTGGTAGACCAGAAAAAAATATGTACTGGTAGCACATCCCCTTGCCTTTCTGCAGTGTGCTCCTCGTCTTTTCTCAATGACCTCTACAGGTTGATTCAGTGTTATTTCACATAATTAAAATACCTTTACTTCCAGTGCCAGATCTCAATCCATAACTGTACTCCAGCTCTTTAATCCTACTACATGACATTCCTATAAAGAGCTTTGTTTTTAGCAAGTCCATTTGCTGCACTCATAGCTGAAATAAAGCTTAATCCTGAAAAAAACTGAAACAGTTCTAAACCACAGTTTTGAGATACATGCAGCTTTTGTGCTGTGTTTTAATCTGAGTCAGTTTGACTGCATGTAGAATTTGATACTGTTTCACTTCTTACTGACATCGATCATCAATTTGTAATTTTAGCTAAATCTAATGTTAAATAATTACAAACTTTTCTAAGCAGCAAAATTCTGCTGAATTTAATGCCTTGTGTCCTCAAGATACTCTTTTCCATAACATAAAGACAATATTCTTGTGTGGTTTCTGGTTTCAAAAAATAGAAGAGGCTAATACTTTATTAAGTTACAGTTCTGTGATACTGTCACTGTACTTCTATTGAACCAATCATATTCACCACCAGTATTCATTTTATGTGAAAAACTGAAATGTCCCATGAGTAAGTTCTGAGACCTTTTATGTGGTTACTGTTGCTAGGGAAACCACATCCTTGATATCCATGTGTCCAACATGTCAGTCTCATTTTGCATCTTGCTATCCATGAGCCAAGACTGCAGCATGGAGTAAAGAAAAAAAGAAAAGAGAAAAACAAGACAAAAGAAACTGAAAACTGTTTTCTATCAAAGTATATTTGCATAGATGTTGGAGTAAATTCTGGGTCCTTCTACGTTACATCTATCTTGGGTTTTGACAGACAATAGTTGCTTGAAATAGACTGAAGAAAACAGTCTGTAAAGCCAAACAGTAAACAATAGTCTGTGCTAATCATCATCAGGCAGGAACTCCTTTCTGAAGTTCCAGTGAGGAAGAGCAGGTCCAAATAGCCATTCTTGAAAATGCATTTTATGCAGTATGTCACGGCACCAAAAATAAATTACTGGCACTGAAAATGGAATACAAAGCTTGCTTTAATTTTAAAATTCATAATGAACTTTTAAAAGTGGGGGTTTTTTCATTTATGGATTTGTGTCTTCCCTCATCATCATACTTGCTAAACTTACAATGCAATATGCTTAATTTTAACATGCCGTAAAAACTTATTTTCTTAAAGCTTAATCACAATTTTCTTGTGACTGTTTAAATGCCTTGTAAGCATAAGACCGTTTATCTCAGTTTCTCAGAGAGGCAGGATGTAGATTGTCGAGGTCATAAATCTCATCTGGGCACCTCACTCCTTGAAATTCAGAGAGCACTAGGTGACTAATAGGCATTTAGGCCTTCAGAAATTTCCACATTTTTTAGTGTTTGCCAACACTGGCCAATGGAGCATTGCATCAGAGACAACAGAGCTAGCTTTGAAGAAGCTGCTGTATCTAGGAACACAGCTAATTGCCCTGAAGGAATACAACATAGCTGTTTGGGTCTGCCTAGTCTCTATCCACAATTCCTTTATGAAGAAATATCATTATTTAAAAAAATAAAATAATATATATAAAAGAAGAAGTTTTAGCCTGATTTTCCTACTTCTAATTATTATCCTATGATGTTTGGCTTTTTGGACTCAAATATTAGATAAAATCTGTGTCATGCCAGTCTTCAGTGGGGCTCTTAGCATGGGCACGTTTCAAAGGTGTCCTGCTTTAGGGATATAGCATCAGAGGAATATTCAGGTTGGAAGAGGTCTCAGGAGGTCTCTAACCCAATCTCCGGCTCATAGCCGGGTCAACTTTCATGTCAAGCCTGGTTGTTCAGGGTTGTGTCCCCACCAGGTCTTGAAAACCTCCAAGGAGCTTGCCTCTCCAGGCAGCCTATTCTATTACTTTACTGTTTTCAGGGTGAAAAAGTTTCCCCTTATCTACTCTATTATTTCAATTTAAACCCTTGCCTCTCATCTTCCAAACAATATGCTGCTGTGAATAGCCTGGCTCAATATACTGTGGGCTGCTGGTAGGGGCTCTGAAGCTACCTCTTCCCCACACTGGACAAGCTCAGCTCCCTCAGTCTTTCTGCATTCGGCAAATGCTCCAGCACCTTAATGATGTCTTTTTTGCACTGGCGGGACCAAACTGCACACTGCTGTAAATGGCTGAAATATTTTAAAGTGGTTACATAAACCTCAGGATTAAGAAATAAAAAATGTCACAATAGGTTCTCTCTCTCTTTCTTTCCCTCTTATGTGGTGTTATAGGTCTGCCTGATCATTAATTTGATCATTAATTTAGGGAAGAAATTCCTTCTCTGTCACTGCTAGCTGGTCCGAAGTGGCATGGAAAAAAAGATCTGGAATCCATTGATGGCACAAGAATGTAAATTTAAGCTGAAAACCAAAAAGGTACCTCACAGAAACTGATCACAGGCCCACCAAGGTAGGACCCTCCAACTTATCACCATGCTCCAAACAAATGTTTAACATAGACATTAGTTGTAGTTTATTATACCCCTCCTTAAGTAGTAAACGCATGAAATTAAGCTCCATCAATTAAATGTCTCTTTGTGGTTCTTGTTCATTCATCTGCATATCCTCTTCAACCCTTTCCTAGAACATAGGGTTGGTCTCAGTGCTAGCAGACACTGAACCCCAAGACACTAAGCATGTTACATATAAAAACAAATAACCAGAAAATCTACAATTGGTAAAACAATATCCCAGAACTGAATAACTTAAGGTCAAATTATTGAGAGAATGTCAGAAGGAGTAAATACAGAAATAATATGACTATACAGGAAAGAATGCATAGTTATGAGGAGGGCTTCCATTTGTTTCTTATACCATTTGTTAGGGCATGTAGTGTTGTTCTCAGAAACAAACTAGTGGGCTTTTGGTTTGGTTGAAAACAGTAATTCCTGGGTAAGGCAACAGCCTAACTCACCTCTCCTAAAAGCGTGAGCACTTTAATGGTTGGTATCTATCCATACATTCATTTATCAGAGGCAGTGTTAAATACATTTTCTTTCTCTGGCTGCAGAACACGATGCATAATGGTATTTTACTCTGTGACTGGGACTCCTAGGCGATATGATATCACAAACTGTAAACCACAATAGTAAGGACTTTACTGGTACATATTGTGTTTAATAGTTAAGTGAACACGGATTGCAGTAGCTTTTAATTTTACAAGGCCAGTCTTTGTTGACATGATCTCTACTGTATGAATCATTGAGTTATGCAGTGTTTCAATTAACTCACTCATATCTTTTTCCTTTTATGTCCTCAACACCTCAGGAAAGCATCCCCCTCCCAACATTGTTTGCGGACTTGCTTTCTCTTTTCAAAATGTATTGATGTGAAACCTTTTCCTACCGTGCTTATGCAGGGGATCTAAGGTGAATGATATCAGCATATTCCCAGAGATTAGTATAACCTTCAAATTAAAGCAAGTGCAGATGCTTAGCCCCAAGTTCCTTCCAGGTTTTGCATTACTAAGAAAGATCGTATGGGAACAAGGGCTGTTGAATAAGGAGTGGAGAAAGGCCTTCAGTGTCACAGAAATGTTAATATGTGACCAAATGGTCAAAAAGTGGATTATATTATAGTAGCAGAAAAGTTGTTTTCCATTATAAACACAAAAAGGTTAGGAAAATAAATGTGTCTGCTTTTAGAGGCTTAGAAATGATGTGTTAAGATGAAATTCATTCTCTTTCTCATGAGATTGCCATGAAAGGCTGGATGAAGATCTCTTGCCCTATATCTAAGATGTTGGAAAATGTCCTCTAGAGGAAAAGTGATGTGTTATGGCAAACAGAGACAGGTAATAACTGAAAGCTTTCACTTTGGATGAAATCATTTGAACAGACTTCTACCTCACTGGAGGTTTCATTTTGAAGATGAGACATGGATAAAGCATTTCAGCAATATGTAGTCAGAAACATCATGTTTCCTTTCATACTTTATGTTAAAACTACAGATTTCCTTTGATTCACAGAAAATTCATAAAATAATCATGGACCCTGCACCATTAAATAAATTCTTTTTGAGAGTTAAATTTGAATAATTTTCTTTCCCACAGTTTTAAGTGAAAGTAAACCCCATGTACTGTGTTTAAATGGGGTCTTTGTAAACTCTTAGATATCTTACCCTTTGCTAAAAAAAATCGGGGAGCAAGTGGGTTTGGTTTCATTCCAACTGGAATGCCTACTGACCCTCTGCCAATTGAATTCCATCCAGCACTCCTACAGTAGTAAAATAATCAATAGCAATAGAAGTAATAGCTGAGTATCAAATTGAATAATGGTTTGTATTCTAACCTGATGACATCAGTATTCAATAATTCTTGAACCTTTCAACTCAGGCTGAAATTTTCAAACTTTTACTTTTGGCCAATATGTATGGGACATTTTTTATGGATCTTTTGCTTTATTTGTTTGACTTTGCCTGCAGTTTTTGCAATCTTTTCTGAAGTTTGAAGGAGAAAAAAACATTAGGCTTTTCAAGCATGTAAAAACTGAAAAAAGACACTCTTGACAGTAAACAATTACCATGACATTTTTTTATAATCACTCTACAGCCAAAACAGCTGGGGATGAAAGTTTAAATTTGGCAGGAAAACAACACTAAGAAGAAGTGCTTTTGAGTGTTCTGGAGAAAATTGGTTTTGATGTGATTTAGTTATAAGCATTTGAAACTCCATGTACTGAGCATGTAACACTAGTTTCTCATTAAGTTTCACAGGTACAGTCTTCAACGGAGAATTAGGTTGGTTAGATGCAAAAGTCTCACCTAGGGACATATTTATTTTACATTATGTCAGAGAAAACCTCTCACCCCTCTGCACTGAGGTATTCTCCAGAAATGTAGGGTCATGTCAGATAGTGTAACTTTACTCCAGAATGAAAATGCTTACAGGCCAAATTAGTGTTGCTAATTCATATTGTGATTTCAAGTTGGCTGTAACATCTCACTTTTGTGCCTATTATTCTCACAAAGAGGTAGTGTGCTTCGCTTCTCTCTTTATTTGGGGGTTTGGATCTTTTAAAGAGCCACAGACTTCAACCATGAGAGCTATGTTGTGAAAGTTGCAGTATTTTTGTCTTTTCAGACATATATCGTTCTCTGAATCCTGAAGTGTTCTTTTACATAAAACAGATTGCTTGAAGGCACACAGATGACTTTAAATATTTCTGCACTTCACAGTGAATTGCTCATTCACCTGAGTGTTTAACTATGTCAGTGTGTTCAACATTATCATATTTAATTGAATGGTTCAACAAGATAATATGCCAGTGCACACACAATTCAATGCATTATTGGCTCACAATAAATAAGGCAACTCTCAAATAAAACACAGGGGACTTAGCAAGAAGAAATTATGTACAAGTGAAAAAGATATGACTGCATTGAGGGTTTACTAAAGGCTGATGATATCAATTCTTACAAATTTTTAAATCTGTAAATCGGTAAAAACAAAGAGGGCAATGGAAGAGAATGCATTTAAATGCCATAATTAAGACAGAGAACTGAAGTCTCCAGTATTTCTACCTCGCCATTGGTCCATTTCATACCTTGACTTGTTTGTACAGAATATTTAAACTTACTCCTTTGATCTCTAGATTTCCAAAGTTTTATATTTTAAAGTCATTGGTCTCATTCCTTAAAGGTCCTCCTTAACGGAGGATGCTGGTGTCAGCAATGCTATTTCTATTCTTCACTAGCAATCTGCACAGTCACTGCTTGTCCTGATGTAAGACCAATGCAGAATCAAAAACAATAAAAAGGGATGCTAACAAAAAACATTAACAGGAATAATTCCTCATCACTCCATGAAACTTTTGGAGAACAGGACTACTGACATTACTCACAGATATCTTTAGAATTGTGGAAAATGAAGCATAGTCCATCAGAGTCTTGAGGCTAATAAATTTCAGTTTAGGCTCTACAAAAGTGGGTTCTTTAAATTAGATGAACACTAAAATTGTAATCAGGCTATTTAAGAAACTTTCCTTTTCCATCCATTCTGCTGCACAAATGGATCTTGTTGTTTCCCAGTTTAAAAATGGCAAGGGGAGAGGAATTTTTCAGCTAAATACCAAGCCATTCTGAAATCAGAAATGCTGTCTTTTGTCCTTGAGGTGGAATGCTTGGGTGTCTCAAACTGATAACCATCCACTACTTAAACTCCTTGGTAACACTATAGCTGCAATGATACACCTGGATTTCTTTGCTTAGCTGGTTGCTGGAATGAGCAACTAGCATCTGCATCACATGTATTATTGGAGTTGCAGGCATATGGAGGTCCTAAGCATGAATAAATTGTCCAAGAAATACTGCAATGACATCACACAATTAAAGTACAAGGCTTGCGTATTTGAATTTCTGGTATGAAAGGATTATTTTTTTTCTGAAGAAAATAGAGATTTTCCATCAAAAACAGTTTTATGGAAAACCGTGTTTTGTTTCACAACAGCACTCATGAAAGCTTTACAATAAATGCTAAAAATAAGACATACACAATAATAAAACTGAGCATATGCCTGCAGATGGGCAGGATCACAGCCACAGACAGTGTTCAGTGATGTTCATGGCATATTCTTTCCTATAGTTAAGTGTTCATTTCATACCATTCTTTTTGAATAGAAGGTGTTTTTAAAACAAAACTTATTGCATATACAGACAAGAACAAGACATGCTAGGGCATGACTTGGTAGGCTGCTGGTGTGCTGCTTAGTCAGTCAAAGGCCCAGTGATGAAATGTATGTGAGTTGTGCATGAATAGGATACTGATGGGCACTGAACTTGCCACTCTCTGCACACTTTGGGTACCACGTGTAAATCAGCCTCCTGCAGACACGCATCTTTAATATTCATGTATGTAAATACTATTCCATGTCACCCACGTTAGCCATGCTGTGAAGTCTCCCTCTCTGTGTACATATATAAGTGTGAGCATGTCCATAGGTGAGGATTTCAGCTGAAAGACTTGTTGGAACTTCTCAAACAAAACCATTTCTGAGTACTTATAAACAAAGTTTACCGAGCTTTACAAAATATTTACTCATGTTTTAGTTCTCCTTTTTCATTATATAGTCATGGGCAAATTCCTTCAAACATTTAACACAGTCACATCCAGCATCTTGCCACTAAAGTTCACCCTAATTCATTTTAGTTTCATAGGTCAGAACACAGAATTGAGTTACCTTTTCAGATTTGACCACATTGTATCCTTTGCTGTTCAATGGATGTATTTTGTGCTACTGAATCTAAAATTCTACACATCAGATAAACAATTTGGAGAATGGTTTTCCTATTTCGCCCAAGAAAATGAAGCAGTTGTTGCATTGCTATATTCTAGATTAATCTACATATCATACAGAATTTTGAAGTATTTTTTTTTCATTCAATGTTATTAAGACAGAAAGCACTGGAAGGAAATTTCTAATTGTCAAATAAGCCAGAATTTAAAACAGTCTTTCAAGGGTAAAACTGAAAAAAATAACTACCTTTAAAAAGTATTGTGATCAGCCTAGATCAAGGAATATATTATGCTTGCAATAAAAGAAGACAAGATACATTAGAAGTCATAAGAAGTCCTGCTATATCTGTCCCGGCTGTGGATCATGTAGTCATGTAATAAGGTTTTTATCAAGCTCAAAATTCAACTACAAAAATTGTATCTATATGATACAGCTACCTTTAGCACCTAAATCCTCTGGTAGTTATTTATCTGTAAGCCACGACAGCCTTTTTCAGCTCTCTTCCACTGTTTTCATCTATTCTCCTTATCTTTATCTGTTTAAATAAGTAATTTTATACATATTTGAACAGTATAAAGGTATAGATTCTGTATTAGTTAGAAGTATGATCAACAATTTTTCAGTAATACATCCAAAAGGATGTACCATTCTACAAGCAAGTTAAAATCTGAACTAAAAAACACAGCAGCTAATTTGAGCTACAGCCACCTATATAAAGGATTCCTTCTTTTTTTCTATCTGACTTGCTGTTTTTCTTATGTCAAGTTTGCCATCACTTAGAATATTTGAAGCTTTAGCAGGGAGAATTCAGTTCAATGTTTTGGATTATCGTTAAGTAGTCAGGTGGATGCAGGATTAACATTTGTCACAGTCATCTTATTTTAACCCTTTAATTCCTCAGTTTTTCATTCATCTGACAGGCATTCTAGGAGGCGATTTGTAGATAGCACATAAACTAATAAAAATCTGCTTATTAGGCCATAGTGTTCACTACTACTTTATCAATAGTTTTGAAATAATTCTCTGCCTTGAGGTTTTAAAAACTAGATTAATAACCTTTTGGGGGGATGTGATAAGTGAACTTTTAGCTTAGAAGAGAAACTGATGAGTTCTTTTCCTCTTTAACAGCTATAGCCCTTCTTCTGGACTAAAAATGGAGGTATTAAAGCAAACTGGCATATGTGATGGTAGTATTCCACCTTTTATTTCCAGAAATGCTATCCTGGGTATGCCTGAAACATGGCTAGGTCTGCAGCTGAGATGAGAGGATGCACCAAAAGCTGGGAACGTGTTATGTGTATACATATAGAAATGTTCCAGGCAGTTCCCACACTGTAGCTTATTCAAGAAATTAAATAAAAGTAGGTGAGAGGAGGAAGGGAGAGAAATAAAATCAACTTCATAATCTAAGATTAGATGTGATTGATCATTGCTTTTGGTAGCCTGCTGGGCATTTTTGATGTTTTGTAGTAAATTAATAAATAAGCAAGGCACTATCTCTCAAACTGAAATTTGGCAGAAGGCAGTTAGTCTGGATCAATTAATGTCAGAAAATGAAAATCATACATAGACATACCTTCTAAAAGAACATTTAGTATGTGCAGCTTAAGCTTTTAAAAAAGTCAAGAATTCCTCAGATAAAACAGATCTGATAACACCTTATTTTAATTGAATTTATTATATTTTTAATATACATTATAGATGACAGGTTCCCCTCTACTTAGTTCGTACTGTTTTTGTCTCTCAAACAGGACTTGCAAATTAGCTGCTCTGAGCTACAGCCCAGAGCTGTAGTTACAGCTTCAATTGCTGAAGCGACTTATTAAAAAATATGTTATATAACGAACTTATTCATGGGAAGTAAGTAAAAGACATTTAAAGAGCTGAATGAAAAGCTCAAAGCAGCTCTAATTCATTAACTCCAAAAATTCTTTTCCTCCCCATTATGGAACTGGACACCACCACCAGTCCAGGTGAAAAGCAATTCTAGACCACACCTGGGTACCCATATTTTCTAAAATCAGTACAAGGAATGATTGAGACAAAAAGGGCAGGCAAGGGAAATTTCAGATTGAATTTTGATACCAGTTTTCTGATAGTGCAAAATCATGAAATCAGCTGGTATGAAGACAACATGTCTCTTCTCAAAGTAGTGCACATAATACATATTTTCATTATGCCCAAGTAATGTGTGCACAGGCACAGTATATATAGATATGTGCACTTTTGTACAAATAAAGTACATTGTACATAGGTTAGACATTTTGAAGTAAAAATATATATAGAGGTTTATATTAACATATTAACATTCATCCTCTTAGGACTATTGGAAGACAGAATTTGAAGAAAAGACTGCATGTTGGAATTTGCTTTTGTGGAAGCAATCCTGGATCAACCATGGAAAACACACATCATTAAGAACTCTTTCATTATGTATTAACAACATGTGGACATCTCCTTTGATCAGCAGCCTGAGTGCAAATCACCCTCATATCAAGGTTTTAGGCAACGCAAGCCTATGCTCCCCCTCTCCAAAAGACTGAATTTAAGTCACTGTGAATTAAATGGATGACTAAGACTAACATTTGTGGATATGCAGCAACAGAAAATCTATTTATGTTATTTCACACCTAAATAGGAGAGGGTGACAAGTCTGAAGTTAAGGGAGGAGCCCAGCACTTGCAGAAAAGGAAGAAGCTTCACATATAAAATGCCTGGCTCTTTAAGGATGTGGCTTGCTTGCTTTCGAATGCTGTCCCAACACTGTTGTTCCTCTCTTCCTAGAGAATGTCAAAGGGATGTCGTGCAGAAACATTTGCATTCTTGAAAAATGTCCTCCCTGCAACATTTTTATCTCTTCCAAATGACACTTATTCTTAACAACTCACCGCAACATTTATCTACTTGAGACAAAGATTATGTCCTAGGAAATGAAGGCTCTTTTGAATGCCTTCCAGTTCCAAATCAACATGGGATACAACCAGAAAAAAAAAAGAAATTTGAACTTAAGCTAAAGGAGCAACATTGGAAGGCTGAATCAGAGGACATATGCATTAAAGCTTGATTAAGTATTTAGTGCTTCCTTGACTCTCTGTTGCCCAGGGCAATTCTTGTGTCTTTTTTATTGGTCTCCCATCTTCCAATCTATATGTCTTTACATTTTAGTTTTTCTCCATTAGACATGTCATTTGTCATAATGTATGATTTGTATTAAAAAGCCAACAAAGCACCTGCTATAGTCAGTGCATTATTCTTTACCCATTAGTGTTTTTGATGGTGTAAGTTATACAGATACTGCAAAGATATTTACAGCATGTTAACTCAAACCTTGCAGACGCATGCACAAAAATGCATGTAGACAGCCACACATACTTGCCAGAAAAAAATTGTTCAGACACTGAGAAAAATGGGTAATGCACATTGTTGCACATCTCATACATGACTCCTTATCTGCATTAGAACAGCTCGAGAGAGATGCCTAAAGATGCTCAGAAACTCAGGCTCCCCTTGCATTTTCAGGGCTTCTGGTTTGATGAATTCCCTCTTTTAGTCTCCTGAATTCCTTTGAAAACTGAAAACATAAATATTCTTCAAGCTTTGTATGTCTGAACACATTTTTTCCCACAGGAAGGTCAGGATTTAACCTATGAAGTCAATGGAAAATGGAAATTTCCTAAACATATCTGCCAAAACTGGCTGTTGAAAGATATTTTAATTTAAAAAAAAAAAAGAAACCAGATAGTGGTACTCATCCACCCATATTTTGGACAGTCTTTCATAACTGCCCTGGAGGACCAATTTCAGGTAGAAAATAGATATTTTAAAGAAATTATGTTTTCTGAAATTACTATCATTTTGCTCTCACATGTAGATCATTCCCTTCTATTGTGTTGTTGGAAAGATTAGCATCAGATTCTGATGTGCCAAAGCAGTACACAAATTCATTACTTGCCCTCTAAGATTCTCTGGGTGGGCTTTGTCTCATTTAATTTCAATCATCCCAAAGTAAGACATCTGGTTCCATCAAAGCTCAGAGAGGATGGCACTCTAACCAGTAGCCTATGGCCACATATTGCAGTCCAGCCCGCATGGTATATAGGTGAGGTTAGGGGGCTTGAATCTGTAACTCCACATTCATCACACACCACTGTGATATGCAGGTTTGGATATCATTCAATTTTCCTACCACAAATGTAGGCTGAAGCAAAAACCCCTACTCATCAGTGTGGCAGTGCACTCTCCCTGTTTTTTCCCCCTCGGGCCTTGGCCATCAGAACATCGGGGGTGATAAGTTGCACCTGGACTTTGGAGGATGGCTGGTAACAAGGCGAAAACACTGTCTGGAGTGGGTACCTAGATATTTTGTTCTCATGGGAATACAACTATAGTTCAATTATCTTACTGTATAATTAGTGGACAGCCCAAGAGCTCTCTGGTATTGGCAGTGGGTTGCTCACCAGGATCTCCCCTTTTGTGAGAACGCTTGCTTAAGGTTCTGCTCCTCAAGGTTAAGGGATTCCTTGCCGCAACAGATTCTTGGTGAGTGAATAGTAGCACACTAAAACTTTGAAATCTTAGCTAAGTAATTAGTAAAGTAAGTAAAGGATTAGTAAAATAAGTAAAGGATTGATTGTGCATATATAATCCTTTAGACATAAACCATTGACCAAGTCTGGGACTAGGACTGGATCCAGCTGCACCTCGACTCCACTCCGAGAAGGCGTTTAGAAAACAAGGGGGTCCTTTCTGAATCTCATGACTTGATGGGAGGGTCTCCCTGACAGCTTGTCCGACCCTGTCCTCTATGCAGTAAATACACAAGAGCACCTTGGCACTGAATCTCGTAAAATACTGTTGCACTTACTACTAATTTTGCTAAATCTCTGCTTCACCTTAATAAATATTTCACTACTTCACTCTTAACGAGTGAAGTCAATCCCTCCGCCCACAACAATCAGGTTCCCAAAGCATGGGGATTATATTTCATTCCCAGATTCCAGATTGTTCTCTCTGACACCCGCATACTCCCCAAAAGTCTCAGGTTTCACAAAAAAATCAGTTTTATTCCAAGGTGTGATTTTGCTGTCTATATTAATCACGTTACAAAGCCATTTTATTACTGTCCTAGGATCATTTCCAGCCTATAGACATTACTTCTCCTGGGGATGCCAAGACACTCATACATTTGTCTTTTATTTCTCACCTGGGTTATTGTAATTCATTACTTGCTGGTCCACTTGTCACTTTTTGTTTTACTTGCTTACAGCTGGTGCAAAATTTGGCTGCTTGATTGCTTATGAGATTTCTAATTACATTACTGCTATAATGAAATAGTTTCACTAGCCTCTTGTGAAACAGCAGATTGTTTCTAAGAGTTTAGTCCTAACAAATAAATACACACAAAAGGTCATTTATTGGTTGTGTCATAAAATGACCCTGATTATCTACTTTCAGATAATGATAGTATCAGTTACTCATATTTTTTTGTTCAATGTATTTATAATAGACATAACGTATATTTCATGGAATCTTTATTAGATAGGTATTACTCCCTCAATTTTTATGACCTATTTCTTTTTCCTACTCCTGGTGATTTATTCTTAAAAATATCAGGTACAAAGAAAGATAGCTGTCCATATATTCACTGGTATCAGACAGTGAAACATTGCTTTGATCAGGTACCAGAGCCTTTTCAACTAGGATGGCAGAAGTAGTGACAAGGTCTGTAGCCTATCACTTGTCCTGAAAGGAGACTCTGACAGAGTAAAGCTGAGATACATGAATGGAACCAAAAATTTAAAAGCATTTTAAGTAAAATTAAAGAAAATCTGATTAGAATTTAAGATTATTTTCCCCAAGTTTTTAGACTGATTTGAACTAAAACCTATAGTAAAGGTCAGACTAGAACTACCAGTAAACTAAAACGAGCAATGCAGTTCCTAAATTCATTTACAAATGAAACTTTGAAGAAACCTGTATGCCAACACAGTGGTAATACTTTAATTCATTTGCTTACAAAAACCTCCCTGCAATATTTAACTAGTCAGTAATTAATAACCTCAGCTGTAATACATCACAAGTCATGTAGATTGCAGAGGTTGAATCAAATTAATATAATAATGCTGTTATGCATTCAAGGTAATTCCACATTTTAAATAATGTGTGAATTTATGCTCACCCCATCTTATGATTCAAAAATCTTGAAAGGATGATGAGAAGGTTGGACCTTACTCCTTTACCACTCAAAATAAACCAGGGCTCTGACATTTAGAAAAGAAAAAGGAAAAAAAAATAATAAAGGAAAGTAAGATAAAGAGGGCAATGACAAAAATCCATAACATCAAAAGCATGGCTTTAAAAAGGAGTGGGGGAATTATTCACCAATATTCTTCACATCAGGTATAAAACAAAGAAAAGGAAAGCATGTATTACAGAAAGCACAGGAAAATTATAGAAATAGCTGCCAGAGTGTATTTTGGAGGCCACCAGTACAAGTGTTCCAACGGCCAGTCCCAGAGAACACCACCTTTGGTACTTCTTGAGCACAGTCATCCTAGTTAACCCTCTGCAAATTTCTAATGTGCCAGAAGCTCAGATGTATGCCAAACAAAGGATTATTGCAGTAATATCCTATTTCTAGCACTTTGCCAAAGCATCACTTGCTGGACAGAGGACACATGTTCTGATCGATAACCATTCAGTAGTTCTTAAACACAAATAGGCACTCACTACTACAAGCAGAAGCATTAAGTTGTAAAGATGATTGTGACTATGCCAATGAGATAAAGAAAAGGTAATACAGCTGTGTCTGTAGTCACATACAGAAATCAGTGCCAAATTTACATTAAAAGTCACCAGAACTAGGAGAGGTCAGACAGAGATGAGTGCTCTTGCAGTAAATAAAAATTGTTGTGCCTTCTGTCTTGTCAAACCTGGCTGCAGAATTCATATTACACATTACAAATACTTCTGAGATGGAATATAGACTTCATGCATTATATTTATTTCACTTCATTTGCATGTTAAATACATAACATTTGCATTTCTACTAACGCAGTGACACAAACTTGTAACTCAAAAGATGTACTTTGATTGGAACTTGTAATTACAACATGTAGCAGAAGTAAGATAAATTCTCGGTGTACACTGGGAATTTAGTACAAGGGGGCCAGTGCTGCTTCACTGAGTCATTGCTAAAAGAGGAGTGAAAATGAAGAGAAAAGAGATCTACTAGCCAAAGAGAGACAGAGAGTAGAAAGAGCATTCTAAAAGAATAGGAAAATATCCCCAAACCAAGACTGTCTGAAAAAAAAAATCTCTCAGAAGAGCTCCAACTCTAGATATTCACCTAGCTGACAGGAACTGGACATTTAATCTCTAATAAATATTGACATATAAGAAATCAATGCAGTTTTGAAATGTAATTACTGAGCAATTTGCATGAAAAAACCTTTCAGGATAGGAAATCTATCACTCAGATGCACACACTTCCAATCATTCCAAATTTCAAAGCAGGTTTTAAAAGCGCATCATGAATTTGCAAAATACTAACTTTAAAAATATGTTTTACTATTTGATGATGCTCCTGCCTGTAGAAATAAGAGTGGAAGAGAACACACCAAGGGTTTTTACTCAGTATCCGAGGAAGAGATTATTATTGGCGTGTTACACAGAAAATACACCTGCAAGCTATTGAGCTGAGGGAACTCCCACTGTGGGATCACCCAATCTGGGGTCCCACTACCTTTCAACTAACTTTTAGCAGAATTCCTATCCCATCCATTAAGTAAATACCTTGCAGTCTATATAGTAAAGTTAAGGCAGCAGAATCTGTCAACCTGAAAGTTTTGATAAAAAATACGGGAGTGTCTTATAAATTTCCTAGAACACCATTATATTTCATATTAAACAGAGTATTGGCATGAAATGCCAGCTATTTATGTTGCTCTGTGCTGTCATTTCACTGGTTGCTGCATTTGCTACAACAATGTTTAAAGCCTTCTGGAGAACACCACTTTCCAGAACAAGCTCCCCTCGTGCTGAATGTGCTGCCGTAGTTATGCATCACCACTTCATAAAGTGTAAAAGCAGAAGTTCTAACATGACTTACATACCAATAAAAATATTTGCTAGTAATCCAGGATGCGTTACTCCTTGGCAGATGCCTTTTCAGTGCCTCTATACAGGCAGAAGAGGCCAGAAAACTTGGCAGCATTTTAACTTTTATGTTTTATGTACTTCAGGAAGAAATTGCACTGCCTATTGCTCCTGTAACTCATTTCATCAAAAATATTTATGTCAGCCATACAAAATTATAACAATGCAGCTTTCCTGGAAGAAACCCAAGAATATGTATTTCAACTGTCACTGGAAAAGTCACTGGAAGGTCCAAAATGACAAAAAGGCAAGACAGCAGGTCAGAGAACATATAGCAAAGAGGGTCTGGAAACATTTGGTACTATAACAAAGGCTGAATACTGAAGAGGGAGAGGTTTGGTTTTGGTTTTTGTTGGAGCTTTTTTTTACTTTGTTAGGTTTTCATTGCAGTACCAAAACTATCATTTTGTTCTGGCAATTCAGACTTGTCTTAAAATACCATATTTTGAATTCTATTTTTGCAATGTGAAAAAAACAGAGAAAAATGTGCTATTTCTTAGATGACCTACCTGAGAATTACACTTGGTACTTTCTGTCCAGGAACTTACAAATATACAACAGCCATAAACAACCAAATCTTAATATAGCTAAATAAATTTAATAAAGAAGCCAACAGAGATAACTACAAGGAAGATACTAATACACACCTTACTCCTTTCAGAAACTGACTGAGTCCCTGAGTATGAACCACATTCTTACTTCTGATAAATAAACATAGCTTTGCTGAAGCTGTTGGAAGGATGCCTCCTGCATTGGCTGCTGACACACAAAATTGCTTTAAACTATTTATTTATTTTTAATTATATATTAATTTGTAAATAGTTGTTGGACACCTCCCCACCAAAAAAAGGATGAGAAAAACATCACTTTTGAACAGCTGATAGCCTACTGGTTAGGACACTTTTACAGGAAGCAAAGACTAGGTATGCAGGGACCTGAATTTATACATCCTATACTTCTAGTGACCTCCACTACTCTATTCAGATGTAGGTGGAGAACACATCAAAAGTTCAAAGACATTCAGGAAGATTTAGGTTTTGTCCTGAAGAAGAATAGGAAACTTTGGAAATGTTTGAAACATTTCACTGAGTATGAAAATGATTTCCCACTCCATCCTAATCTGCACAAACATTAGTCTCCGTAATCTTTCCTCTAGCATCTATATTTGACTATGGCAAATACAGGTGATGTCAGGTGTGGCATGACTAAATGAACTCAAGCCTTCTTCCCTGGGCAAAGAAAAATGTAATTAACTAATGTTCCCTAATTATATTGTGTGATATCAAGAGGAACATTTTTTTACATCCCACCAAAATATGTATAGACATGAAAAGAATACACAGAAGACAAATGGAGGCTGACCACTAGGGTCTGGTAAAGGAAAACCCACTGAAAGACACCGAAAGACATATGTGAACAAAATTAATGGGAAGTGTAAGATGTTACAAATCTCAAAGGAGATACAGCACTAAATATGAATATGAAGTATTTCTTTTGCAAAGGTAAGAATGTGCTGAACTTGACCTACAAAGACTACCCCAGAAATGTAAACTTGTAAACCTAAGGATATGAATCACTAAATATTAGAAAGATTGATATGTAGACGTTGTTGGATATTTAATTAAATAAAGACATATATCTTTTTGCAGACTTAAATTGAAGAAAATAAGCAATTTGTCTGGACTATGTCTCTCTATTGATTTTTGTGCAGAACACATTTCTTCCTGTCTTTATTAACTCATTTCCTGGAAATTATTACCTTCAAAGTTAGGAATAAGCAACACAAGAGTCAGAACCAGAGACAACCTCAAGAAATCAGTTCTTTCATCCCTCCTCATATATCTGTTATTCTTGGTAAGTACATGGCTGGCCGATTCTAAAAGATCTTCAAGTGATGGGAACTCAGCAGTCCTTCTAGATCATCTTCTCCCCATTATTATTGATGATCATTATCACAAAGATGGTTTAACAAATGTCAGACCCAATTTTCTTTAATTCTATCCTGTTACTTCCTGTCCTAGCCACCCTGACATGGAAAACTGATTATTCGATCTTTTTTCCTTTTTTTCCTGAAATGTCTCATAAAATCAAAGACAGGTATCATCTTTCTTCCTTGCCCTCCTTATCTTTTCTTTTTGAACCTAAAATATGTCAATTGAATTAATATTCCTTCTTACATCAAGTATTCTGGATATCTTATTGTCCTTCTTCTGACCTCAGTTGTTCCACATTTTCTTGATGAACAAGGTCCACATGAAGCACGTAGAAGCTGAAGGTTGCCCAGTGCCGAGGAGAGAGCACCCAGCCCAATCTTGAGAGGAATGACCAATTCCTTCCCTTTTCTTGCAGATAAATGTACCAGTGAGTGTACCTTACAGTTTTGATTTTTTTTCCTCTGTCTCTGAACAGGAGATTTTTGAGGTTTTTATTTTTCTCTTGAAGGATAATGTGTTATTAGAAATGTTCAGCTTCTGAATCCTTATAGCTCTTAAAACCTTTCTGTAGAGCTGCTGCCTAGCTAGCCGTCCCCAGACTTCTCCGTGCTCTTCTGAACCCACTACTTAGAACAGAATATTAAAATCCTCCTTTCTTGTTGTTTTCTGTACTTTCTGTATCAAAAAATCTTCAGCAATGTTCAATTACCTCACAGTCAGGGGCCTGCTGCTCTCCCTTTCCAAAAAATACTCAGATGGCTCCAATCTCAAGAAAGTTAAGAATCCTGTAAAATGAATGATACAAAATTTGGGGGATTTTCCCATTAGGAAAAGAAAAAAAGTAAAAAAAATAATAGCCCCAAATCTTCTTCCCCATCCTTATCTTTCTAATTTTATGGTCTCTGGTAATCTTTACACAGTGGTCTATTTCTTTTACCCAGAGGCTTTAAATACATCTATATCCTACACAATACTACCAAGACAATGTCCTTCTTCTCTTCCTAATATTTCCTAAATTTACTATTCTTCTGTACTTCCTGAGCAAACTTACATTCCTACTGCAATCATGGAAATTATTCCACAATATCCGTTACAATTTTGGCCAAGTATTTGGCCTAAATTTTGTTTTTTATGCCCTGTATATCTTGCACATATATCTTGTATGTGCACACTTAAAATCTGCAGCTCTCTCTTCCTCCCTGCTTCAATTCATGCTATGAATAACCCAATACCTTCTGGTTTCAGGATCTTTGTCTGAGTGTTTTTCACTTTGTTCTGGGGTGTTCTGTTACCCTCCTATCACTCTTGGGAGTAAACTTAATTTTCTTATTTTTCATGAGATACACACTAATCTCAGTCTAAATCTCCCAACGTATCTTTGCAAGGCTGACTTACCAGGGTGGTCTGGTGAAACCACCTCTGTGGGATGCATCCTTCAATACTAAAAAATTAATGCAATTTGCACAGATATACCTTTAGTAATACTTTTTATTTGGAATTTTATTTACCAAGAGAATTCTTCTTTTTTTTTTTTTTTTAATGTTTATCCAGACAAAGTTTGACAGGGCAACGCAGGAGTTTTTCTTTAAGTGTTAAATTAGAGCTTCCAAATGAAAGGGTTGGATGAAAATCCAGCTGTGCCCCTCAGATCAGCTAAATGCTTCTGCAGTCATTATATGAGATTGATGAGAACCTCCTTGACAGATCCTCCTTGATTTGGACAACTGAAGCTAACAGGGCTCATACTCAGATTATTCTCACAGCGCTAAATAAATACAAGCTTTTTAATTGCTTATTATGTTTTAATGAACCGGTTGATTGTGTTTTGGTTTCATTATTTTTCTTCATATTTGAACTTTTTTAACACTTCCTCCCATTTCCAGTTCTGTAAATATATTTATTTGTTACTGTTCCTCATGGGTTTTATCCCTGTTAGATGTTCCAAACCGGTTCGTATTGTTGAAGCTCTGGTGACAATGAACATACATCAGATTGCAGTTGATGTCTTAGTTGTACTCTCAGGTTAAAATTTCCTTTCACTCTCAGTCTAGTAGAGCCTTTCTGGCCAAAATTCTTTTTGAAACAAAAGGCAAGTACTACAACTGCCACTGCACTGTCTTCCTGTTTCTCCCAGGCATTACTGTTGAAGACCAAGGTGGCATTTGGTTGCAGCATTGTCTCCCTTGCCAGTTTTAATGCATATTCAAAGACATATCAAACATGGAAGTTAGCTACAGAGTCACAGAGACTTTGTATCCTTACAAGAGAACACAAAATAGGAAAACAATGCTTTTTAGTTGCCCTAATCTGAAATTAGTGAGTTTCAGTATTATCTTGAGTTTCAGTATTATCTTCAGGGAAATCAAAGTTGATTAGGCTTTCAGAACTAGCTTCAAGCCGTGTAGCTGCATGCCTTTCAAAACCTCATCTGATGTAGAAAAAACAGTAATTGTGTGTGTATATACTCAAAGAGAATAAGAGAGACTGTTCCATAGAGTGATTCCATTACATATATCATGCCCTATAAACACGCTAAACCACAGTCAAATTAATGTAGCTGCTGTTTTGTAGTTTTCAGTTTCTCTTCCAGGAACCAGTCAAATATTATTTTTTCCTAGTTCTAGATAAATGTCTCAGACTGTACATTTTTTCATCGAAAACCACCTCCCTATTCTGCCTGCAAAGCAACCAGTGTAGTGAGTTTGAACAACTAGACAGGTCTTAGCAAATGCTTGAATTGGAAAACTAAAACAAGGATGAAGTGAAAGAAAAGTTTAATTGACTCAGTTTCCCAGCACTGAGTCTAGAATGTGTCACAACAATGTTGCAGAAGTATAAATACAAGAGAAGGAAATTTGAATAAAGAAGCTTTCTCGTGTAGTAGGAAAAAAGAATTAGGAAGGGTACCTGGAACGTGATGGAACACAAGAGCATTCTTTTTAAGAACAAAGAGAATAAACATTTGAAAAAACCTCTCTGGGTGTGTGGTAGGTTCTCTGATACACACTGTAAATCCAGTTTGGATGGCTTTCTAAGATACAAGCCTGGGTTCCATCAGGTGTTTTCAGCTTGGTGCAGGAGCTGCTGGAAGTAACTCTCTAGCACACATTATGCAGCAGGACAAGCTTTAAAATCTACTGAGAAAATGTTTGGGCCAAACCAGCAGCTCGTGCACACTGGTACAAGTTTTTAAAAGCCGGTTGAGTTGTATTGATTTACACCAGCTTCTGATCTTGCCCTTGGAATATAATTTACTGCTGTCATTACACAGTAACACCCAGACCCTGCCTGTTTTCCACGCCGTAATAAGAGCAGCTGTCTTTGCGGTTTGGGGCCTGATCCAATTACACTCAATGGGAAAACTCCCATTTAGCGCAGGCACACAATTAGATGGTTACAAATTGGTCACAAATAAATTCAGACTGGAAATTAAAACTATTCCATCCGAGATTGTTTTTTAGCTATCTGGCAAAATGCTGGAGTAGCCTTGCAAACAGATTAACGAGTCAAGGAAAGTGTTAAAATTAAGACTGAAAATAAGGAAAGGACTGTGCAACAAGCAGAAAAATTGGTATGCATGTAACAATATTTCCTCAGTACCCTCCCTGTCTCCAGTAATTTGTAGCTCGGTGACAACACTCAGCTGAGACAGAAGGGAGTGGGACTTGGAGGTCTGGGGTGCCTGATGTCATGGTATCTCTAAGAAGATACGAAATGAACCTGTAGCTCCCTTGCTTTGTAACCCCTTCAGGTGTTATTAATCCTCCTGATGGGTTTGTAGGTATCAGAAGGGGGCAGGGAGAGCTTTCAAGGTTTGGATTAGCTATGAGTTGTGAGTGTTTGTAGCTTTTCTGGGGCTTAGAAGGGGACTGGGATCCAAGGGAGAAAGCAGGGTGGGCTCTCCCTGTGAAAAAATGAAATGAGCTGGGTGTATGCTTTGGGGTCTTGCTCACTTTTTCAAGGTTAAACCCGTTGCCAGATTTTATTTCATTAGGAATGGCTTTCCTTGGATCGGACTGACAGGCACTTTTCAGGGTATTTTTCTTTTCCTTTCGCTTTATAAGATCTGTATTTTCTTTAACAAACTACGTCACCACTTCAGATTTTGGTGAAATGTGTGACCTTTGCTCTTCCTCTGGCACACCTTGATGATGTTTGTTTTACTCTTAACCTGTTGTAAGCAATTTTTAGGCAGCTGGGAAATGCTCTGTTATGGAGTGGATTATGCTGTGTATGTTTCTGAACCAGGTACCTATTGTAGGGTTTCCTTTCCTGTTCAGTCCTGTCTTCCTATTTACATTGTCTACTGCTGAACACAGAGTATTTTACTTCTGTCTTTTATTCCTACCTCTTTTCTTTTTTATTCCTGTCTTTAAGCATTCTGGTGTATCACTGAAACAAGAAGAGCACAGTCAGATACAGCCTCTGAGAGAGGAGCCCAGATGAAAGAGCGGGAGGTATTCTGATCCCAGGTAAGGCCACAACGTTTCTTTATTTCACTTCTCTTTTATGCCACCACCTCAAATGTTACTGTTATTTCTGTCACACAAGAACAGAAGTTGAAACTCTGTAAGGGCAGCATCAGTGCCAGCCCAGAGACAGTTCTTTTGGTAGAAAAGCAAAAGGGCTGTGATGAAAGTATGTGATTAAGACACCAGAGAGAGGTTTCATCTGACTAAATATAGCTATGTTATATCCTAAAATATATGCCTAATACAAGTCGGAGCAATACTGAAATCAGGGTGCCTTTCCACAAAAGAAAGAATCTGGGATTATGAACTCAGATACAGACACTGGCACTGCAGACGTTGAAAGTTGGATTAGGGACACTTAGTCTTAAATTCCACTGCTGACCATTTTAGGAGATACAGCTATTAATACACTGTGCTTAATGCTCCTGTTCCTTGTTTTCACCATTTATACAACCTGATGTTGAAAATAAGTAGTAAAGCTGACTTAGCTGGCCAGGTAGGAATTTTTCAAGGATGGGAGCATTGCCAAGGTGAATACATCCACTACTGTGCTTTTCTTGTGAAATATCAGTCACTTGAGGAAAAAGTCACTCAGCAGAACTTGGAGCAGTTCAAAGTTACCTCTCTGCAGCTGGGTACCAGTAAATAGTATCTTCTTTGAACTTCCTATCCTGCCAGGCACACACTAGGAACAGTGTAAAGTCTTTATTGTTACACACAAGACACGCAAAACTTCAAACACATACAAATTAAATGGCAGACACAATAGACTGTGCATATATATTTTCTTATATATAAAATAATATAGAAAGATGCACCACTTGATAAATTTTCACATTGCTCCTATATAGAAATTTGCCAGTCTAGAAGAAATTGAATGTTTATAGAGAAATAACCAAAAATTATTTCTATCGGTTTCATAAGAGGAGTTTGCACAAAAATGCATCCTATTTTTTACTCATTGTGTAAAATTTTACACTCACTTTTCACATAAAAGAATATTGTAGACATACATGCACATCTTGGTGAGATGCATTCCATTCCAGAAGTATCTATATTATCAGTACCCTTCAGAGGTACCACTACCCTTCAGAGGGATTTTCATTCATTATATGGTGGATAAGTGTAGCTGATTCCAACGCAGCTGAATTGTTTCAGTGGTAAGAGTTTATTCAGCAAAGCATTTATGCCTGTGTTCAATTTAGAGCAATTGGGTAGACTGAATATATCCTACAAATTAGGCACCTGTAAACATAAATGGGAATTAGTGGTATGACCAAATGTTTTTCTTAATCAAAGCTTAAATTTGAGGATGTTTATCCTACTAGTGAAAATTCAGTGACAGATTCAGCAATGGCCACTGGATAGAAATTATTGATTCTGATCACAGGATGTCATGCAGCTTTTAATTTTTATTTATGTATTTCCTAATTTCAGTTCATAAACAACCACACTCAAAGAAAAAAAAAAAAAAAAAAAGGTGGACTAATAAATTAAGTGTCACAGCTTAGTCAATTGGAGCACAGGTAGCCCCCAAATAGGGTGCAAAATACTGCATCCATTCTGTGCCCAGCTGATGGTGCCTGGATTCGGTGCAGCTCACCCCTTGAGAATCTGCTCCAATTTTTATGGTTTTGGGCCTGTGCTGACCAAGATGGAAGTATTTATACAGAAAATATGGGAAGAAGATGAAGAGACGAACTGAAAGATGAAGAGAAAAAGGAAAAAATTAGACAGTAGAAGGGCAAGAGGAAGAAAATGCTTGGAATATGTGACGACTCAGAAACCACAAAATAATTGTAAAAGGCAATCCTAAAGATACCATCTAGCTTTTGGCTGTCTGCTGAAAGCAACCTTTTGCTTAATTATATACCCAGAGAAAAGAATTATATCCATACATTACAGCTCCTTTCTATTGCAATGATATGAAATTCCAGATTATTATTTTTAATAAACTCTATTTCGGTAAATGAAATGCAGAGCATGTAACCCTATCATAAGAAATATGAATTTAACTTATCTAGAAAAGCAATATTTGATAATATACAAGACCAAAAGCTCAGAGTTTATCCAATCTCCAAATACCAGTGACTTTAAAGGCATCTACTATAAATAAAGGTTGGTCAGCCACTCTATAGCATGTCCTCATCTGTTTGGTTCACTTACATGCCATCTCTGATTCAAGTTCTGATGAAATATTTGCAGACTTTGAGAACATCCAGATTCTGTGGGACATGGAGTTGGATGTGATGAATTCTGGTCTTTGACCAGCCAAAATCTGAACCTTGCTTTTATGTTTATGCTTCTATAGTTGCAACCCTAACCTGCCTGAGTGTTGAAGGTCAGTCAAAGTACCCGGTATAAAGCACCATACCTTGGGTTCACTACTCTGATCAAGCTAGGCCCCTTTTATAGCTTTCACAGCTGCTGTGGAAATGTGGGTATACTAAAGGTGAGCATCATAGCAATGACTGTTTTAAGGTGATGGATCTGTACATATCTGAGAGGAAAAATATCCCCTATTGATTCTGTTACTGTGTGTATCAGATGCAGGGATGATAGACTTCAACTATCATTTGATGATATTTTAAGTCTTCTATTTCCCTTAAGAAAAATAGCCGCTAAAATTTCAGGATGATGGGTATATGGATATATATGCTTTACATTTCCAATAAGTAAAACACCAAAGTAGACTTAATTATTAAAATATGAGGGTTATCCTGCCCTGCTCTGATAATATCATCCCAAAAGATTAGCTGGAGTATCTTGGAATTTGCAAAAATGAGTAGTGAATCAACTCTTACAAACATCTGGACGGGCAACATGATGTTTTCTGTTGTACAATCCAGGATAAAATCACTCATCTAGAATTGTGCCACATTAATGTTAGTAATTGCAGTTTTACTTTGCTTCGTGGCACTTCCAGAACCTCTAGCTGACAAAAGAGGTTCGCTGGACAGCATGTTCTACAAACCGGTGATGTGAAACTTTCTGATCCCAGAAGGATTTACACTTTAAAAGGGCAGAAGGAGAAGGGGAAGGCAAGAACTGATTTGCTGAAGGTGACATTGCAAGGTCTGGAAGCACTGAACTACAGTGCCACCTTCCTAGAAGCCTCCTTGGATTCCTAATGCAGATTGATGAAACATTCATCTTTTCATTCTTCAAATCAGAAGTAATACATTCTTGATATTTTTTGTCATGTTTCTGGGCTGTGAAAGTGTTCTGGTCAGAGTAAATAGATCAGAAATAAAGGGACAACATGTTTTATTTCAAAAATTTAAGTATTGACTTAAATTGTTACTTAGAGTGAGATCTCTCTAGCACGTGTTTAAAAGAACTATGCGTGTAGGACTAGCATCATTCTGTGCAGAAATATAGGAAAGAAGAACCTTTTTTCTGCAGTCAATAAATCTAAGATTATTCAGTAAACAGAATGAGAACTTCAGGTGCTCATGCTGTAGCTATAATTTACTTTTCATAAAACTACATGGGAACTGCTTAAAAAAATCAAACTTTAAAAATTGCTATTGGTCGTTATGCATCTTGCCTCAGCCACACACAATAGCAAATACTTACAATGAGAATAGCTCCACTGGAGCAATACTAATACATTTGCCACAGCTCCCACTCTGTCATTATGCACAGGAGCCTGTGCTTATCCCTTTTTAAACTGGAGACTCTTTTAACCAGGAATCCCCAGGATGAAACTGAACCATTTTCCTCACGGCAAAACAAATCCTTCTCTGGTGAATTTTGTTATTGTTTATTGTTACAGTGTTTTATCAGCACTAAACTGTATGAAAGCTTCAATTAGTTCTTGATGAATGATCCCATAAAATCATGTAGTTTCATTTCCCCTGCCACCAGATATTTCACTGAGTGTTATTAAATGAAATATAATTGGGACGGGATTCAGGAAACTTAAAGTCTTCTTATTTTCCTTTTGGGCTTGAACAGTAAAGTGTGCCTCAAATATTTCATTTTTTAAAGGTGATAGCTTTCTGTTTTAAATGGAGAAGTACTCTGCAGTTCACAAGTACTGTTTAAGGCTGCTACACTATAAGCAGTTAACACAAGAGTAGGAAAAAACAGGTGTTAGCCAATTTTTGCACCATTTTCCTCTACCAGTAGCTTTGTAAATTTTGCATTACCAAGACTAAGTAAGATTCACTGGAAAAAAAAAACATTCTTCCCAGCTCCTGTGAAAAACTACATTGCATTTGTCTCTGATGTAAGTCCATGTAATACAACATAATTACAGTAAGAGTGAATATTCCTTACTATACATTTAAATTCCGGTTTCTTATGGCTAATGTGCTGTATTTTGGGATAAAGAATTTGCTTCAGCAGGATTCAGAGAACCAGTGTTTTCAGCAAGTAATTTAAACTTTCTTTGAATGAGAAATTCAGATACACTATTGTTAATTTTGTCCTTTTTCATAGGCTTCACATCAAAAAACAGGTTTTGCAAAGCAGAAGCATTTGTACATCAGTGTCTACCTTTCTGAGATCTGAATTCATCCATGGAGCTATATTTCAACCAGAGTCCATGAGAGCTTTACAGCAATGGAAATCCTACTCTGAACATAGTTATCTCTCTTTTATCAAATTCTCCCACCTGGCCTAAATGCTAGCAAAGAAAGTTAGTAAAAGATTGTCACATCTGGATGGAAGGGCTAACTGTCAGATCTCATAATGGAAGGAAATTCCTCCAACTAGTTGAAAACTCATTGCAGCCTGCCCAGAGCTATCAAAGTACCCTTTGACTTGTCTATTTACTTCTTTTCCTCACATGTTGCAAGTGGATTTACCCAACAGTACTGCTGGATATACACACACTGCTGCAACTATCAGTGCTTCACAGCAAAATACAGTTAGTCTGCTGAATGGGATTAATGTGTTTATTGGTATCAGACCCAAACATCAGCTACCGGATACATCTGAGTAACTTCCAAACAGAAGATGTTATTTTCAGTGAGGAAAAAAAAAAAAAAAAAGAAGAGAGACAAATATCAGACCATTCTATCATCAAAGAAGTGTAAAGATATTTATCATTTACTGCAAAAGATTCTTTCCCTTCGTATGGTGGAAGATGAGGTTACTATCAGGCATCATATTCGGATCAGTTTAGAAGCAGGAAATCAAGCCATCAAACATCACTAAACGCGAGATATGAAAGGTTCAGATTTTACAGTTGCATTAGAAACCATAAATCATACAGCATTGTGAAAGAAAATAAGCTAATAAATATATGAAAGGAACATGATATTTTTTGCTTTTACAGGTAAAGTTAAGTTATTCCTATCATTTCTTTAACACGTCAGAAATTTGACTAATAAATCCCAGTGCTTGGGGTATACAATCCCCTGGGGCTCACAAAGAATTCTTTCCTTCATGTTTGTGTTATTGACTGATGAGGCAAAAGCCTGCAAAATAACCCCTCCTTCTGGTTTGGACTCAGGAGAACTGACTTCAGACACTGGCTTTGATACGGGCACCTTCTGTCTGGCAAACCAGTCTTCATCTCAGCAAAACAGGGTTCTTCTGCTTCTCAACGACCCATGATTTATTCAATCCTGCTTGAAGGACATGCCTGCATTCGGATCTGGAAATGTACCCAAAGCCACTCTGGAGTAGCCTAAGCCGCTGCAGCATCCCTTCCTTCCTGGCCAGCATGGCAGCTGGCCTCGTTGCCCAACTGATCTGGGCATTTGAGGAATGCCTGGAAGGTGAGTCTGGCAATTGATAATGACTTTAATGTCTATATTAGCTATTCCTGCCTAACAAAGTGTCAGAATACAGGAGTCGGGGGGGAACCCAAAACCTTGAATATTTATTAGAGAAGGTACCTCTTGAAAGAACGTACCCAGCAATGGTACAAAAGAGATAAGTGTTCTTCCTGGCAGAGTGTTTGGACACCAAGTTAACCAGCAGCGTAAGGGGATAACTGTGCTCAGAGAATATTTCTTCACAACTCTTGAAGAATACTTTGAGTTCCAGAGATCAAAAGAGCTACATGAGCCAAGTGTTATTGGTGTATTATTATTGAGATCAGTTATAAATAAAAGAAGAAAAAGGAAAATAGAAAAGTCTAATTGTTTTCCTCTGTCATTCTTTTCTTTTTATCAATATTTGTTTTAAAAAGTACAAGAGTTCTACAGGGCTCTGGTTAAATAAGACCCTTTCTGTAATTATAAATGTACACATGTAACAGTCCTTTTAAAGGAAAATAATAGCCTACTGGGTATTTGGGAGAGAGTGCTTGTTCTCTTACAAAATTTCACAGTGCTCTGGGAGTTAGTCCTCTGAGGATTCATAGTGCTGGTGGGCTCCCACTTTAAAGAACTTCAGATTGCTGAGGGTGGTGTTTCCCCTTTGAAGACTGTTACATTTTTTAACAGATCCTCCTTTGAAGATATTCATATCTGTGGGGTTCTCCAAAAGAGTTGGGGGAAAAGTCCCCTGTTGATGCTATTTACCAGGTTAGAATTTCAAACCTGGGAAAAATAGCTGATCCCTGAGAGGAGGATGCTCTTTTTGAAGCGGTTCAGATGGTTTCAACAGGCTTTGCTTCTGAAGTTCTCATTGCTAGAAGGTGTCTGTCTGGCTTTAAAACTTTTTACTGTACACAATGTCACAGCGGTACTATGGAGAAAGCATTATTTATTTATTTTTTTAAGGAAATACAAGATACACTGCTGTGAAAGCATTTTTAAAGATACACAACCTGTTTGTTTGTTTGTTTGATATTGTCATAATTTGTGCTAACTGTAAGGATTGTACTCTCTCTGTTACAGTATTCTCAGCAGAAAGGTTTTTAAAGTGCAAAGTTTCTGATACAGAAAACAGCATTTTGACAATGAAATGAATGACTTAATGAAAAGTTCTGCTCTTTTAAACAACCTGAGCTCATGATTGTCTGATGCGTATTTTGACTTCAGACAAACTGAATAGATCTCTGGTGGAACCAAGATGTAAAGATTAACATTGTTGTTAGGATACCGCTAATAAGAATGCCTTTCCTGAAAAAAAAAAAAAACCTTTTAAAACATATTATGCCAGGAGAGGGACGGTAGAAGGTAATAGAGCAGTGAAGAGGCACAGTGTGAAATTCCTAAGTGGAAGGAAGGAATACTGTAAGACCAAACTCTTTTTAGAAAACATTTGTATTTTGAAAGGCTTTTTTTAAAGCATCAGAAAAATACTTTCTCAGCCATGGTAAGAAAAGGCTTACAACCTAAGCAAAGTCAAAATAAAAAGCTATCTCTACTCATTTGTTTTAAAATAAATACCACGCTTGTGGTATTTAGTAGTTATTATTCAGTAGACTACTACAAGCAGTCTCCTGAAGTATTCTCCACCAAGGCTGTCAAATTGAGATTCCTAGTGCAGGGATGCAGCACGGCTGGTCTTGGGCAAGTTGATGCAAAGCCAAAGCAAGCTGTTGGCTGTTGGAGGGATGTGCTTAAAAGACCAGCGTTGATGATTGTTTTTTTCAGAAGACAAGTAAAGGTTGTCTGGAGTTTCTGTCTTATTTTCTCAAGTAGGATCCAGAGGGAAAGATTGAGGACAATATGGCCAAACCTTTTCCTTGCATAAACTGTCTTTAGCTCCTCAGAAGCATGGAGTTTATAAAAACAACCTCAGTTTTTAATATCTCATCTAAAAGTACATTTGTAGCAAAGTGCACTGGCCTTCCCACAATGAAGAGCTATGTCGCTTCTCTGAGAACTTGAATGTGGGATTCCGAGGAGTTCACTAATATCAAAGGAAATTTAAATAAATGTCACTTTTTTCTACAACTAACAATAAAGTAGGCTTTGTAGGAATGTTCTGTTGTGGACACTCCAGTCATTAGGTACAGTCATACATTATGGCATGAAAGCACAGGTACACACGTACAGAAAGAACACTGAAACAATAAAGAACACTGACTCCTTTTTATTTTAACAACTATAAGCTTATATAGGCATATTGATGATTTGCTACTCTGGTGGTATATTTAGGGTTAGATAAGTATGATTTCTTGCACTGAAATAAAAGAACAGAAAGGAGAAAAGATCTGTAAATGGTTTTCCAAGTAACCTTGCCTATTTTTCTTAGTTTTAAAAGGAATCAAGCAAATAACGTTAGATGGTGAACACACACAGAGAAGCCTAAACAAAAACAGAAACCAACAACAGCATAGTATATACTGATTAATGGATGCTATAGATATCTTACTGCTCTGTCTGCTTGGTTAGCTTTGTTTCAAATCTGATACAGATCTCATACTGCACAGCCCATCCTGAAATAGTCCGTGTTCCTTTAAATTCAGGCAATGCATCACTTTCTATTACCCTGTGTCACATCAGTCTATGACTGTAAAGGATGAGTTATGTGGACATGAACCAGCATGAGGGCCCAGTTCAGGCAAATCTGAGATTTTGTAAGAAAGTCACATGTTCACGTAGACAAATTCATTCTTTTTTATTACAGCACATATTGTTTATGTAGAAAAATTTAGGAAGGAAATTATTTTCTGCCTTACATATTACAGTCCACTATGGATTTTTATTTTTTTTTTAGGACAAAGAGTCCTTGGAAAGCATTTTCCCAGTAGCCATTAAAGTTACGCAGCACTCAACTTCCACTGGAAAAGAGAAGCCATACACCAAACCTTAATTCTTAGCTCAGACCTCAGAAACAGATGATGGCAGCTTTGTAGAATGACCCCCTTAGCATTGAAGAGCTGTGATACTATTTGTACCAACATCCTTCAGCATTTTTCTTGTGTTGCAAAGAGGCATTAAAGTGGATCTGCTGACAAGAAGGTTTAGTGGGAAAGAATATCTCAGGCTTTGGTTCACACTAATCTTTTCTGCTAGACCAGCATGCAGTTAAGCCCAAACTTTCTTACCATCGGTATAGCCTTATATGTTAGCAAAACCACTGATTTTAGACTATGGCACATCAACTAAGTTTTCAGGAAGGGAAATTAAAGTCATAGGCTGTCCAGCAGGATGGAACCAAATATCTCTAGCTCTTTACATTGGAACTCCACCACCAAGAGCAAACAAGATAAATAACATTACAGACTCATAATGTGAAATCTAGAAGGACTTTTCAGATTCATCTTCTTGAATCATCAAGCACAGTTATTCCTTTCTACTGTCATTCTTAGGTACTGCATTTGTTAACATTATGCCTTCAAAAATGCAATTTTGGACCCCAAGAAAAGCACTCAGAAAATAAGGGAACATAAATTTGATAATTATGAAGTATGAGTAGAGTAATCACTGTAGGAAATCATTGACTTCAAAAAGATCAGCAAACCTACATCAGGCCCTACAGCAAATTCACACATGTATCTCAGAGGAGAAAAGGGAGAGGAAGCAAAGGAAAAACGCCACAGGAGAACAGTAAAGATGGCTCCCCTGAAGCCTTGCTGCTCCACTGAACAGTGAAGCCTGAGCTGGATGTGCAATATGTGTCCAAGATGCCAGCACTGTTGATCCCAGTAGTCTTTCCCATCTTGCCTTCTCATCTTGCCACAGATTTGATTTTCCAGTAAGGTTTTACACAAAGAATGCCTGACTGCACTCCCTCTAGCATGACCCCAGCATGGAAACTGTATCTGAGCTGTTCACAGCCCAAATGTGTCTTAAGGACCGGTGCTGACCACCACTGTGTTATACTGCAAACAAAACTGCGGTCTTGTCTGTGTTAAATGGCTACAAGGCTGAATTCTTTAATATTCACAAAATGCCTCAAGGTTACAGAGCAGAAATCAGTGGAGTTCAAGAAGCAGAAAAAAAGGTGGACTACTAGCCTCAAGAAATGAGTCTCCTACAAAGTGACCTCATCCAACTCTTTGGTATCACCTCCATAGGTGAGGAGAGGCTGAGGGAACTGGCCACATTTAATTTGGAGAAGAGGAGCCTGAGGGGAGATGTCATCGCCCTCTACAGTTACCTGAAAGGAGATGGTGGAGAGGTGGGGTTTGGCCTCTTCTCCCAAGTGAATAATGACATGACCAGAGGAAAGGGTCTGAAGTTGCAGCAGAGTAGGTTTAGATTAGATATTAGGAAGAATTACTCCACTGAGAGGGTGGAATGGCCTGCCCAGGGAGGTGGTGGGGTCACCATCCCTGGAGGTATTTAAGAAACGTGTAGATGTGGCACTTCAGGGCATGCTCTAGTGGTCGAGATTGTTGGGTGATTTGTTTTCTGGGGTTCGTGTATTTGGGGTGGGGGAGTAATTTGGGGGTTTTGTGTGTGTGTGTGTATGGTTGGACTCGATGATCTCAGAGGTCCCTTCCAACCATGAAGATTCTGTGATTCCATGATTTAAACAGTGAAAAGGACATGCTTTGCCCTTGGTTTCCTAGGCAAAGCTGAAATTAAAACTAAAGAAGCAAACTCCTCCAGAACATCTCTGACTTGCAAGGAGGATCATCAGTTAGACCAAAATCAATGTCTTTTGGCTGTCTTCAACTTCATTGCCAGGCTTTCTAAAATGATTCTTAGGCTTAAAAGTGTAATTTTTGTGTGAATCTCCATGTTAATATTTGCAAACTTGAAAAAAATGGAAGCATTCTCCTTAAGGCTTTCCCTGCTTCTATGATAGCAAAATAAAATAATAGGGACATCAGTGATTGGAACCTTTGTATTAAAAAAATCTATTAATGACTTTTTCAGAAATATCCCTTGGGTCAAGTTTTTCTGGGTCTTTGATTCATATAGGCTTCATTCACTGCAAAGGGATTGTGGTTCCTGTTTTACAGTAAATACTTCTAAGTGTATCCTTCAGTTATGCTGATTGGTATAATTTTGATGAATTATTTCGTATCTTCTTTATAGGCACCCATCTGACTACTCCAGGGATAATGAGATGCAGAAGACACCAGTGTTTCTGGTGCAGCTGAAGGGTATTGCTGAATCCAGGTGAGTGACGCTTTCTGGCTAACTTTATGTTCTGAAAAAAAAACTGCAAGGAGCTCACAGCTGAGTAGTGATACAGCAGGATTATGGTTCAAAAGCTACTTGGGTTAATTTCTTAGATTTTTATCTGAAGGTGGTTTGTTCATAGGGAAAAAAAGGGAGGAAAAAAAACATTGGAAACTGGATCCTTTTGAATAGAAACTGGAAATCAGTAACAGCAGTCAGTAGGATGTAAATCCCAACCCAGCCATGTAACATACAACAGCAAACTCATTTTGCTCATGTCATATTTTTCTTAACCAAGTGAAACAGTAGTGAAGAGTTTGGTGGCAGTTAGCACTATCAAACACCCTACGTAATTTGTCACCTGGCCAAACTCAGCTGCCTCCTAACATGAAACTGGATTCATGAGACACCCTTGTCAGCAGACCCTGCTTCTCTCCAAGCAGCTCAAGAGCCCGCTGCCAGGGGTGGGTGCTTTGAACAAATGTCAGCATGCAGCAGGGTTTCAATAGCTTTACATGCATTTATCTGCTTTCCATTACTTGGTATCACGCTCTCCTATTCTATTTACATTAGTTTTTATTTTAGATGAAATAAGACTTCATTGATGCATCTTAACCACGTTATTCAACACCCACCAACTCACTGACAATTGCACATCAATACATTTTAGTTAAGCATCTGTCTCCTCATTTCCTTCCTTGTCAAATTTGCAATTTGTCTGCATAACTTTTCACTCTGTAGCTGCACGAAACAGGTAGAGAACACACAGCAAAATGCTACACTTGTTCTTCAGAGCGAATATGTACCGCACGTTCATGCTGTGAAGATCTGAAAAGTTCTTTAGGGTTACATATAGGTGTGAAAACTGTTGTGATACTCTGTTGAAGCCACAGCTTTAGCTAGACAGTAATTAAATCACTAAAAAAAACCCCAACACAACCTTAAGTCCTCGTGTTCAGAAAGGAGGCTTTCATAACAGTGAAAGGGGTGGTGGTGGGGGGGTAATTTTAAGGGAGAAATAGACAAAATAAAATTCCATAACTGCTTTATTCTGAAGTTGAATATTTAATTGTTAAAACACCTTTCATTGTATCTCCCCAACTCAGCCCCCCTCCACTGCCCCCTTCCCAGAAGAATCAGGCTTTTTCTCAAGTTTATATCAAATAAAAAAAATATTTTCTTTTGGCAGCTGAAAAGCTTACTATCCAAATCCTGAATATTTTATAGAAAATAAAATGATATTTATTTTTAAGTGCATTCTACCTTCAACACAACTGCATCCTCACAACAAATCTATTGCGTTGTCCTGACATAGTTACTGCAAAGGTTTTTCCTTTGCTGTCCCAAGGGCCCAATTGATTTATCTGCCAGAAGCCTAAAGCCCCAAAATAAGATAGCTTTGAGTTTACAGAGGTCATTTTTCATTGTCTAAATAAAAATTTCTAAACAAAAATCTCTCATCCTGTTAACCGCAGGGTCCTTATCTCCCCAGAGGCTACAGAAACCTGAGAGAAGCCATTTCAATTCTTTTATGAAGAAAGATAAAAGCAAGTTTTCGATTAGAAAGCCAAGGAAAGCCTTCTTATTAAATGGTGGTAACAGTAACTAGTCGAAAAGGCAAAACCGTTCAAGGAAAGAGGGGAGAAAGCGAAATCATTATGCATGAAGCAAACACTATACATGAGGCTGCCAAGGCAATCTGAGGCAGTGACATTCAGGAAGAGAAGGGAAGTTCACAAGCCTTTGTAACTAGTTATAGTTCATTCCCGTCTATTTAAAAAACCTGTTTTATCACTCATGTTTTCTTAATTGTGTGTCCATAGCTTTATCAACCAATATTAACTGCGTGTTAGAGTAATTATGTATTCAGGCCCACTTTCTCCTGATCTGTCATCATTCAAAGCACTTACACAGCACTGGCTGGGGTTTGAGATGGCGTGCGATTCTAGCCCTGGAATAATAGATTCTGCAGTGCTAAGCTAAAAGAGAAATTATTAGAAGTTACTTCGTATTCCAAGTTATGATAAAGTGAGATAAACAGAGACGTTAACGGTGATGCACTGGGAAATTCTCCAGACCTCTGAAAGCAAAAGGTTTCTGCTGTTTGGAAAAATTCTCAGCCGAGATACTCCATTATTGTTTTCCTTTCTCCTTCCTACATAACAGAAGAAGAGAAACGAAATAGCATTTAGGACACTACGTTATTCTTCAGGATGCCAACTCTAAATATCTAACCTACCATTTAAAATACCAAGTTGAAAAGCCTACCTCATAAGGAAAAAAAGCCAGGAAAGTTCTTGAGACCTGTTTCCCCTTAATGAGGGTAGGCACTCAGAACTCTTTGGTTCTCAGCCTTTAAGACCTTCTCCTGCACTAAGTTGTATCCCTAGATGTCTAGGTGAAATCCATACAGGAACAAGAATGATATAGTCACATTCTTCTCCAACACTACAAAAATCTACACTTGGATTTACCTGTGATTGCCACCAGTATAATATACCAGCTAATGCTCTCTGCAGTCATGGCATACTGATGGCAGTCTTTCTTAAGCTCTTACATCCTGAAAACAATGTAGAAAATAATCTGAAGGAGATGTCTCCACCCCTTCCCACTTGTTCCCCATATGTCATTGAATGTGGTGCATTTATAAAATGGTGAGAATATTCGTACCTATCCAAGATAACATCCCTGCCCTCACACATAATTGATCAGAACCAAAATGGAATTATATTTCCCTCTTTCCCTATTCCTTTCCCCAGCATACCTATGATAA
>VZRU01019021.1:692984-703595 GCA_013398155.1 Pedionomus torquatus | reverse complement strand
TTTTTTTTTTGTATTCTATGCCCAGTGCACAGTGAAATAACTTCATCCAGTGCTACTGATTCCCTAGGCTAAGCAACAACTTCACTCCACTCCTTTGACCTCTCTGTTGCATTACATTCACAAATATGGGAATAAAAGATCTGTAGAACAGGGGCAATAGGAAGCCAGTCACATCAAGCTTGTACATCACATGTAGGGTATCCCACTGATGCTAGCATCCTCTCATGAGAATAGAATAGAATAGAATAGAATAGAATAGAATAGAATAGAATAGAATAGAGAATGTCTCAAGTTAGAAGTGATTGACCCATAAGGATCATCGTGTCCAGCACCTTTCCCCTCACAGGACTATCTAAAACTAAATCTGATCAGATAGGCCATTTGTTTGCCTCACCACATCCACCAATTAGGTTGTATTTAGGTTTCATATGCCCCACTGCTTTCATCACCACACTTCTAAACCTGCCACCTGATTTTAATATTTACTTTCCAGTTCACACAAATTAATAGAAAATTTAAGAATGGGTATAATCTTAACAAATGTTAAGAATTGTGATGTGGCAGCAAGCAGAAAAAAACTAGCAACATCTGCAAGACAGGTGAAATTACCAGTCTGGCTAGCCTGGGAAGTGTCATCTGAAGCTTTGCACGTGCCTCAAGAGTCCTCATGTTGGAAAGAAGTGGACCAGCTGGAGTGCAGTGTGAATCATCATCAGGCCTGCGAGGAAAGTCGCGTTTAACCTCACACTGAAGAAAATGGAAGAAGGAACTTGAGCACTGCCTGCAGCACGGAAGAGAATAATCTGTTTGCCGAGTCCATTTTGGGTAAAATAGGAAGTAACAGACTTGTATTTCTGCAAGAAAAGTAAATGTAACAAAGTGCTGGACTAGATTCCCTGGGCAACAGGGACACTGAGGATCTTTGAGAACAGACAGGGCAAACATGAATGACACAGGTATACATCCATCTGGCCCTTGAAACGTAAAATTTGGGACTACAAAATTTGGGAGAACAAGAAAGAAAAAGCAACCACACTTCCACTCTTTTTATTTTTTCAACCATTTATTATTGAGGAAAAACATGGAAAACTGTTCAGTGCTCAGGATGCACAGAAGAAGGTGTTCCTCTCTCCCTTTCCTTCTTCCTTCCCCCTTCTCACTCCTTTTCTTTCCCATAAACGATCTCAGAAAAGGAACTGTTTACTTTTCTTTGCAAAACATCATAAAGTTCAGCTAAAGTAAAAGCTGGGTCTGAATAACCCTTACTTTTGCAGGAGCAACAATTTACAAATAAGATTTTTGTAAAATACATATAATAAGATTTTTAAAAATAAGATTTTTAGGCATCTGCTGATACAAGTATACACTGAAGCTTCTGATTCCCTCCCCCTTCCTTCATCCTCAGAACAGTGCAACAAAATAGCTGGTAGCAAAGGAAATTTTCTCATGTTTTCCACATAAGTCAGGACATACACAGAGCTTTTCTATTTGCTTGAAGGCTGTCAATGCTTCACATACAGTCAGAGAAGTAATTTTCTAAATAGTGAAGATATTTCTGCTGAAAAAGGATTTTGCAGGCCACATCACAAACTTTTATAATAATCCTAAGAGCCACTGCACACTTGCAGGAACTTTTGAAACAAGATCTGTATGAGAAGATACAATGAAAGCATAAAAAGAAAAGAAAACCAATAAAGAGAGATGCAAAATATATTTTTGGAAGTCTGTGATTTTGTGAGATGTTCTCCAAGAAAGAGGATTTGAGATTTGAGTCAATTGCAAGGTAGACCTGTAGAGCAGATGTAAAATCTCCCAGTCTTGCTCACATCAAAAACTAAGATACGCTTAATGCACTTCTCTCTAAAACGTGACCGTCTCATTTAGACCACAATTGCAAATATGTGAGCCGAAGGTGAGCAGAGCAAACCCGATCCTTCTCAAGGGTTGTGCTGCTGGCATTAGCCCATCCTGCATTTCCCCTGGGAAACACTACAAAGTGTTGCATTTTTTCAATATCTAACCTCTACATATGAAAATTAATCATTTAATTTTAAACATAAGATGTGACCTTGGCCCTGTTTTAGTAAAGAGTTGTTTGTCCCTTTAAAACATTATTTCCTTTCAATAATCACAGTATTGTACCTCGGTATGTTCAGTTTTCCTCAGATATACTTTATAATCAACACACCAAAGGGAGTCGGTGCAGCAAAGGGAATGTGACATTTCCTGACATCGTCTATTTATCTAACACAAACCTGGAAAGGTTTTGAAGGCAACAACAACAATAAGAAGTCAGAGGGAGCAGGGTCTGGCCACCAGTTATGCACTGGCTATATTTGTTGATTCCTTAATCCATCTGGAATCTCAGGCTCCTCATCCTGCCTCTGTGCACAACGTTGGATTTGAACCGCTCTTGTGCTGTGTGTCTTTTTCCTCTTCTTGTTGTGTTTGTTCTGAATACCGAAGCATTTTTAAAAATACTAAAAAGAGCATACAAACATGCAACTAAGACCAAAAAATCAAGCACGGCACAGTAGGAGAAGAAAGCTTCTGGGGAGAGAAAGCAAAGCTGTGTGACAGATGGAAAGGTCTCAATGGATGGATGGTACTACTACAAATAAGTAGCAGGCAGCCAGAGGGAATCAAATAATGATTACAGAAGAAAAATGAGGGTTAAAAAAATGGGGTAAAAAATCTTTGGCACTGGCAGAAAATTCTAGAGTAGCCATGTATAAGTTTTATTTTTCTAAAGGAGATTTAATTATGTGCTCCCCACAAACAGGGAGATCAGTAAAGACAAAGAAGCTAGACAGCTGACAAGTGAGCCAGTGTGGACAGTATAAAAAGCTCAACGTGTCCTTGGAGAGGAAGAAATGTACTCCAGGATTCGGTCTGGCATGCCCCCAAACCTGAACAGATTACTTTCTGACAATCAATACCTGTAACCACCAGAGGCCTGTTGCAGAGAGAAAAGAAAAGAAAAGAAAAGAAAAGAAAAGAAAAGAAAAGAAAAGAAAAGAAAAGAAAAGAAAAGAAAAGAAAAGAAAAGAAAAGAAAAAGAAAATACTCAGCTTCAAAGAGACCTGGTCCCAAGCTCACATTTTATTTTAGCCACTGGGTGCTGAAGTAAGAGCTTCGGACAAGGCTCATTTTTCATCTCTTGATAGGGCTTCTGGATTGAAAATGAAGTGTCGCGGCGTGTTCTCAGGGCTTTGCTCCATCAGTTTCCTGTCCCAGAGAGGAACCCTGGCAAGATGACACTCACCCCCTTTGACCAAAGCTGGTATTAGATCTTTCACAGCAGCCTAATTAAGAAGTTGTCCTTTAACATTCATGATGCTTTGTCCACCTATAAAGGAAAAAAATAAAACACTCAAATTTTTCTTCATTTAAGTCCCTTTTTCTTTGGCCAGAGCTAGAAAGGCCAAAAAGGTTCCTTGTTTTATTTGAGAAGTTGCTGATCAGCAGTTATATCCAAATAGAGCTTAGCTATTTTATAGAAAAACAGTAGGCACATTTTCACATGGGGTAGTATACCTCAATAGAAAATAAACCTATATTTTTTCCCCTTAATATAATTTAATCACAAAGAGATGCTAAAAAAACCTGCTTTTAGATATTGCTGTGAGTATAAAGCGATAATTTACCCATTTCGGGAGTCACGGAGAGTTCTGTACAATTTAATGCCTCCTGTTGCAACTCTGCCTTTCTCTCTCACACATTTTAGCTTAATTTTCTTTTGTCTTTCTCCCATTCATTTTTCAAATACTGAAAGGCAGTGCACAGTTTCCAGGAAGAAACTGTTTTTTTTCCTGTCTACCTGAAGTTGCTGAAAATGACCTATCTGAATAAGGAAAAGCAAGAGAGAGAGGAAGAGAAAATATAACCAGCTTTTTCAGGAAACAGCCAAAAAGAAGAAAAGGAAAAAAAAAAAAAAAAAGGAAAAAGGAAAAAAGGAACGAACTAACTGTATTATTAATAGCAAACTCCAGGATGATGGATGAAAAGAACAACAATATCCTTTAATCATAAAGCACTAACATTCCAGCAGTGCTGGTAAGTGAGTGGAGCAGTGAAACCATTTGAGACTTAAACAGATGGATTAGGAAAGGTTCCACTGTGGGTTCCTGGACAGATTTCAAAACAGCAGCCTGATTAACTAATGCACAAAAAGCAAGTGATTCTTCCAATCAATAAGCTTTTGTGTAAGCATATTTGAGTTATAATATTTAAACACAGCAGACAAGTGGGGAATCAGGAATTCCTCATGCTGGGCTAACAAAGCTGTAAGTTTTACTTGAATCTGGAGATCTCTTTTTTTCCCAGTAACTCTCAAAGGGATTTTGTAGCTAATGTTGTCACCACATGTTCATCAATATATTAACAGCTTCTGACGGTTTTGTGAAAATGATGGTGACTTCCAAGTCAAAAAGTTGTTATTTTTTTACAAATATTTTTTTTAATAATGTTTTAGGGAGAAGCTAACTAAGTTTTCACTGAATGATGTAACTTACACATAAAAAATCACTAACTTTCCTGCCAGAATACTTTCAACAAATAATTAGAGAGAAAGTACAATCAAAACCCCAGGTCAGAGGGAAATAGCAGACGGCAATCATTTTACATGGATATTTTAATATTTCTTTAATGCAAAATATCTTTTAAGACCATTTAAATGAGATTAAAAGTTTGAGGATTTATTGGCCATCAGTTCTATTTCTCTTTCTCTCTCTTAAGTGCCCAGAGTTGCAGATATAGATATGATATTTTATAAACGTTTTGAAAACTGACCTAAAATAGATCTTTATATAAGACAGTATTATTACAGGATCTAATATCTGGTATTTTTCCAACAGACTCCAAAATGAAAATTTCAGACTTCTGTATGATACTTGGATGTCTGGCCTATTCTCTCTAGTACTCCATTTATACCAGAATTAAAAGAGATAGAGATTTTTACTGATGAAATGATGAAATTTTCATGAGGAAATATCTTACTATCATCAGTTTTTGAGAATGACTAAGGAAATCCTTCAGATTTCCTTCAAGGTTCATGCCATTTTCAGCCAAAAAAAAAAAAAAAACCAAAAACCACTAACATTTGGCCAAGTAAGAAAATTTTTTTCAGTTTTTCAAAGCACTTCAGAATCAACAGTCTGCTTTAGTTATTAATATGTCCTGCATTTTGCCAATGTACAAAGTAGTCATTACATATGTAGTATTTGTCACTGGTTCCTTGCCTGCTAGAGGCTGGTTTATAATTGCTTATTGTGATGCCTTGAGGACTTCATCCTGGCCTGGAGTATTAGACTGCTGTGGTGCTGGGACTATGCCTCTTTCCATCAAGGAGTTCAGGCTCCAAGACCAACTTGTAAAGTTGTTGGCTTCCCTGGTTCCTCTTCAAATCGCCCTAGTAGGTCCTCTGCTTAGTACACATGTGGGTCTGAATATATGTATATGTTTGCCTTGAGGTTTATAATGGAAATGTTCTTCATCAACTGAAAAAGGAGCTTGGGTGATAAAATGCCCACAGCCCCCGAACCAGTAATAAGTCTGTTAGCCTACACTATAAGAACAGTGTCTTTTGGTCCTTGGGGTATGACTCTCACAGGATGAAATGTTGTAGTCACAGTTGACAGAAGCATGTAGTAAACCCACAGTATTCAATAAAAGCCTCTAAAATGGCAGCAGAAAGAGATCCTTCACCTTTCTCGGGCCAAAACCCCCTTTTGCTTTCTCAGTCTACATATCAGTCATAACCCCAAAGTCATCCTTCTTTTTCTCTTCACTAGTGTGAATTTCAGGCGAGCGAAGAAGGAGCGGGGTGATAAGAAGTCCTATTCAGTGTCTTTTCTCTGGGCCAGGTTGTCACTAACTCAATCCCTACCATCAGCATATGCAGCATGTAGCGTTTGGAGCAATGGCAGCATAAATTCTCTCTGCTTTTTCTAGTTATTCAAATTCTGTGACATTTTGTGAGGATCTGAGGGCATGTTTACAAGCAGTAAAAATACACTGATGTCATGAATAGATTACAACCCAGATGCTATGATTCAACTTCAGCTGCCAATTATTACTATTTTGAATACAAACAAATCTGAAAGTAAAAACACTAAATTAGGGACATAAAATACATTAAGTAGAATATTTTGAAGTATTATCCTATTTTTATTTTAAGGGCCACTACAGATTCCAACAAAGAAAAAGACTTCTTGCCACGATTAAAACAGTAAATAGTATTATACTCTGCGTGCTCCTAGGAGTTCAGCCCCCCACAGTTATCTGTGGGATGCTTCACACTGCTACAGTAGGGTAGCTCAACATTTCAACCTCTTACTGTAAAAATTAACTAGTTTTTTCTAATGTATTTTGAACTCTATTCACAGAAGCCCACACTGCATGAAATTCACAGGCCCCCAGAGAGGTAAAATAATTCTCCCTTTTGGTGCACTACTGAGAAATGCTAAAAATAGTTGAATGTACCAGGGAAAAAAATCTCCTTTGGGGACCACAGTGTCTTTGCCTTGCTAGAAATGAGAAAATGGATATGCATATATTTGTACAATAACATCAAATCTCTGTATATTATACTAAGTAGTTAAGTAGTCTACATTCTAGAGGATCCTGAATTTCAAACTTACCTAATTATTATACTTCCTGCTTATTCCAAATGTAGAACAGCGCATTAATTTCAATTGCTGAGTAAAACTAATCGCGGTTGTTACTTCCATTTACCGTGGAAACTATTTAAGAGCAAACACGTGTAAGAAGCATATAATTTTGTGTGATACATACAGATATATGTGCACATACCTAAATGCAGATGCCCTTATATGCAGACGTGGGTGTACAATCTTTTGCTGCAAAGAAACAAATTCCCTCATTGCCATCGATATCTTGTTATCTGACTTTAGCAAGGGGTTTAGCTGCGTGGAATCCTGCAGCAGTGCCATAACGGAGAGCTTCTATGGAGAGGCTGAATTGACTTGAACCTGAGACAATTGCAGGACAAAGGTTTTTTATTAAATCCCTGCTGATCAGTCCTAAAAATGACACTGGTGACCTTGGAGACATAAGTAGGGGTTTTCTTCACTAGGAGCATTAAAGATATGAAAATGTTACAGTCCTGATGTGCATATATACTCAGACCTCAACATTTTGCTTTCTCTCTTCTGAGTTATTTGTAAGAATATTTTTAAGTAAAATATTGCAGAGGTGATATCAAATACAGCACATTTCATCTTAAACCATATCTGTGTACTAGAATATATGGGCGAGACATTGAATGACACTTTTATAAACAACACAACAAATTTACCTGATGTCAAATAAAGGAGGTGTATGTTCATTACTGGTTGTGGTGAATTTCTTTTTGGATGCTGTGGGCTTTTACAGCACTCTTTTCCTGCCTATATGCCTCTCTGAGCGAACAGTTTTATTAGATCTTGCAGCAGCCTTCAGATTATATTCACACAAACAAACAAGATATTACTTGGTGCCAAAACATTTGTATGGGTACTGAACAATCATCATTAAAGCAGTCAACATGAAGCATTCAGAAATGGTTAACACTCAGAAGCATTTAGGTGGCTACAGATTTCCCATTGTCTAAAAGAGAAAGGAGGTTTTATAGCTGTTTTTCATCTACCTACAGAAATACATATTTTTCCTATTTAATGAAAGCAGTGTGCTTATACACAAGACACTAACAACTTGTCTTTGAAAACAGGATATTTAGGAGTGGAAATGCTGAAGCGTCCTTAAACCTTTGATATTAAATTTTACCCTGAATTAAGAATAATGTAAATGACAACCCAAGTTAGATAATACACGTAAAAGTAGCCCACATTTTAATATTTGTTATATATGAAAGTAATCATGTTTTTGTCCATGCAAATGTGGTGAATATGGTGCTGTAATAAGATATGTAGGTCATATCATAGTGAAAGGCTCTGTAAGGTTTAGCCACTTGATGCATTTGCAGGTGTGAAACATCTCAAAGGCTCCATTCTGATTAGATGGATTTCAAATTCTGTGACAAGCATTAACATGCCCTGTGCAGGATTGGGTGTTGAACACACAAAGATATTTATAAATTCCACTTCATACTCTTAATATTAGGGTAATCAGTTTGCTCTTTCCTTTTCATTTGTCATATTTATTTCAAATAGAACAAGAGACTGCCATTTCAAAGTATCCATGTTTCCTTGGCTTAAGGAAAAAAGAACTTAGGTTTTCTACCCATGATACATCTGTCTTCTGGCCTCTGAGTTCACTCTAACCTCTAAATCATGAGACTCAAGGTGGCAGAAGGCCAAGGCAACAGAAGGCCAAGGATGAAGTTTTGCTTTGCTTATTCTTTCTATAACCTTCTGGTTTTCATAATCTCCATTTTTTGATTTTTGCACCAGAATCAACCTTAACAGATTTTTAACCCGTGTCTAGGATTTGCCTGCTTTTGTAGCCAACAGTCCAATGGCCAACAGAGGAACATTCTAGGTGTGGCCTGTGCCCTTCATCCCCAGGCACTACCAGCCCTTCACCTCCTTTCAGACACACCAACTGGAGATAACCTAGGGTGTGAGCCCACAGCAGGTCTCAGGCCAGTGCATTTGTCACAAGATGCCTTCACTCTGTCTCAGTCTTCCACTTTTCTGCATCTCAATCTGATTCTCCTCCTAAAAAGACCCTAGAGTTACTCAAGTCTGAATGACATTCCTAATCTAGCAGTAGGTAGGGCTGAACCACAGCTCAAGGCTTCCCTTATCCCTTAGTCCAAAAATGAAGCTTGGTATCTCTCTCAGAAGAGCCTGGGCTTTATCTAGGCCATCAAGTCAGCCACAAACCCATGCAAGTTAATTGGAAGCATTAAACTGAGAGGGATTCTTAATCAAGCCATGACCGCTATTAGCAGCTGAGTACTGGGGGAAAAGGTGGATAATAATTTTTTACTATACATAATGATTGTCTTAAATTTGCACATTAGACAAATCCTCAAACAGTGCATGGGGTCACCAGAAATCCTGATCTGAGGTTCAGCAGTTGCACAAATACACACACAGCTTACGTGAACCAGAAAGATGAAACCTGACCAAGATCCTAAAAACTCCCAAACCGACATGCAGCTTTAATGTGAGCAACTGTAAGATGATTTATTTTTTTCAGATCAAATACACAAAGTTCTGGATGTAATTCTGTTAAGCAGTTTTACATCTTGCCACTAGGATTTTTTTTTTCCTCTGTGTTAAGCTTTAATATCCTTTCAAATGCATTAATGTGTCCCTGGAACAGACGCTTAGAGACTCCTGCATGCTTTGAATATTTCCACTTTAAAAACGGCTTTCAATACTTACTGAGACTTTATGTACCACCTCGCTGGCACCGGTGCTTGTAAAACACTAAGGGAAACGGCTCCTTGCCCAAAAACATGTCCAACAAGCAAAATCTTGCTTCAGGTCATCCCACAGCCAGAGAAAAAAAAGAAAAGGGGGAGCAATACGAACCAGCTCTTGGAAATTCATGCAAATATTTGCTTCCCTTTCAGTCAGTTCACATCTCAGAGGCTCACCTTTGAATTTCAGGTGAGAACAACTCCTGTATGCCAAACAGCATCTGGGGCAAACACAGTAAGCTTCGACCAGTTTCTTTTGAAAAACTTTGTGTCCATTCCACTTCTTTTTGTCTTTAAATGCTATAGTGCAGCCCAATATATAGCGGTGCGAGTTCACACATTAGAGGGATAAACTTGAGACAAATGAAATAGGATTTTTAGTAAAAGGTTCAATACACAATGTCTGAATTTCAAGTGTGAGAAGAAGCCTCGATCCTAACAAGTCTCACATACTTCCATTTTTATTGCAAATAATTTGCACATCAGCTCTCTAACTAAGATTGTGTGTTATCACCCTATATATAACAACTCATAGTAGTCTAGCAGGGCTGAAAAAATTTTCACTGTAGCATTATTATTTCAAAAAATAATTAATATTGAAATTTGATTTGCTGGACATCTCTCAAAGCTCAGTTGAGTAACTTTGGTTAGATACCCAGGTGCTTCTCAATTGGGTTTAGTCTTGAAAAGACACACTAGGAGTAAGTCGGGCAAATTAGTCCTGGGTGCAACTGCAAATCTCCTCTAGTGCTCTCATCATATTGCTGTACTAGCACCCAAGTACAGCATTATTCCGCTCTCCGTGTGGTTCTCAGGAGCATTTTCAAAATGAGTTCTTTCTTTCTTTTGCTTGGTAAATTCCTTTTACAGATCTATTGATGTTCATGCTTTTAAAATAATAAATTTATGGACACTTCAGCTAATGAAAAATGTTCATGGCAAAATGTAACTGACCATCTACTGTGGGTCTTTACAGAGAAGCTAGCACAGTGGAAAAGCAATGTGCAGGGGAGAATGTGAGGGATAATTTGCTATGCAAGCCTGACAAAACTCAATGGGGAATTTTCTAGTTTGATGAAAACAAAGATTAAAGCTAGTAATAACAATCACAATGATAGTAGTATAAAGAAACGACTAAAGCACCACAGCACGCAATTCAAAGTGAAATGAGGCCATATTATCGTTTCAAGTTGAATGAAGCTCCCTCCCACCCCCCACCC
>VZRU01019021.1:682095-692954 GCA_013398155.1 Pedionomus torquatus | reverse complement strand
CCCACCCCCCCCAAAACAAAAAAACAAAACAAAGCCAAAAAACATGCATGCACAGACTAGTCTAGGATCCTGATGGAAGAGAATAAGGCAAAAAAAGCAAGATTATAACCCTGGGCTTCAGAGAGGAGACTTTGGAATCTTCATGGACTGCTTGTAAGAATCCTATGTTATACAGACCTGGAGAGAAGCTGGGTCCAGGAGCCCTAGTTGGTTTTAAAGAATTATCTCCTCCAAGCTCAAGAATGGTACAACCTAATGTGCAGCAGTTGAGCAAAGATATCAAGAGGTCTGCATGGATGAACAAGGAGGTCCTATAAGAGGTGGAAGCAGGGACAGGTGAGCAAAGAATATAGAGACTCTGTCCAGGTAATTAGTGGATGTGTTTGGGAATGCCAAAACCCATCTGAAGTAGAATCTGGAGAGGGGCATAAAGCGCAGCAAGAAGGGCTTCTGCAGATATATCAGCAGCAAAAAGAAGTTAACAGAAAATCTGAGCCTACTTCAGAATTAAGCAGTGAAGCTAGTGACAAAGGACACAGAGAAGGCCAAGGTATTCAATGACTTCTTAGCCTCCGGTTTAACTGGTAACACTTGCCCTCAGAAACCCCAAGTCCCTGGAACTAGTGGGAGTCTGGAGCAAGGAAGACTGATTGATCCTCAGTAGAGGAGGATGGCTAGAGATCATGTAAAGAAGCTGGGCATACACAAGTGCTGAAAGACCTAGACAATGTCATTTTGAGGCCATCTTGATTATCTTTGAAAGGTCACGGCAACTAGGAGAGGTTCCAGAGGACTGGAAGAAATACTTGTCATTCCTATCTTCAAGAAGGGCAAGAAGCAGGATCTGGGGAACTACCCTCAGACCCTGAAGTGAAAACAAAATAACCCACCGCCCAGAGTAAATGATTGTGGAAACTATTTCCAAATGTATAAAGGATAGAACAGTAATTGTAAGTAGACAGCATGGATTTATGGAGGGGAAATATTGTCTGACCACCCTGGTGACCAGACATTCTCTGGAAGTGCCAATCCATTAGTTTCTGACTCTCTAAATTTTATGAATAATAACGGGGAAGAATTTGTCCACAAGTCATATGAAATAAAGCATCCAACTCATGTCATCAAGCAACTGTTTCCTATTCCTGGCTTTAAATTACACGAAAATTGTAAAATCCATTCAGCATGGTGGGTGCGACTTTGATGGAAAAAGTCTGATAGGTCTGATTGTTCCCTGCTTTGAGACCATTGTGCTTTGGAAAGCATGTACTTTGGTGAGCAGCACTACATACCTATGATTGAAGAGAGATGAACAAGGATGTGGGACTATGTGTTCTTTGCTGACCATGGAAAAATGCTCAAGTGTTGACTCTACAATAAAGTGCTAAAGATAAACACGTTTTCTAGTTAATAGGTTTTGCTGTGTAAGAGGCAAGTCAAAGCAGTAAGTAAGGACAAACTACCTCTGAGAAGGAAAAGCAGAGCTATAAGTCTGAGATATATATTATCAATAAGTCAACATATTGAGGAAATGTAGCTCTAAATTTCGTAAAAAAAACCCATAGTTTTTCTTTAAGTTACGTTATACTTCATGTTTTCCTGTGACATCTATTTTTAGCTCCACTGTACTCTAAAGACAAGATTTTAGAATGATCCAAATTAGTCTGCGGTGATTACTCCCATTGTGCAATTTACTACTATTTTATTAATGCAAGATTAAAGATAATACTTTATTGGAAGAGGTAACAGCAGAATTAACCTCTATTTACCTTGACATAATAAAGATTTAATAAAACACGGGAAAATGTCAATGAACAGCATAATTATTCTAACATGAAATTTAAATGTAACTTAATTCTGTATTCTGCATGTTTAATGCTTTAAGATTAGTCATCATTGTTCTTTTCTCCCCTTTTCCAGTGCATATTTTAAAATATTTCAAACAGCTTCAGACAACTTGCTTATTAAACGTATCCTAATTTATTTTCAAATTCAGAAACATTAAACCAAAAACCCAACTGTTTTTTGAAAGAAATTCACCAAACCCTTGCAACCAGTATATATCTCCATATCTCACCCTTGTCCAAATTTTTTACTGTTGAATCAAAGAAGATTCTTGTTTGGTTTATATCCTGCGGTTTTATTACATCAGACAGGCATCAAAGGGGCAGAACACATAGGATTGAAAAATAACACAGCTGCACTTTGCAATGGAGTGTTCTGTATCTGGCCGTGTTTTGTTGTTCATGTAATACTTTTCAATAAACAAAGATGTCAATCAACTTTCTTTGCAGCACATCACATTTCAGATTTAAACCACTTCAGACACAGAGCTGCCCCAAGCTCACACGTTTAACAGATAAAAATTCAGCTTTCTGTCAAGGCAGAATACAGTATTGATTGTAGACTGCATTTAGGCTGGTGTCCATTGGAGCTATATTACTTTCAAACTCATACAAAGTCCACTATAGAGACATAATGCAAAATGTGTTTCTTTTGTAGTGTAAATTTTTTTTTTAATGTTCTGCATTGATTAGTGGCAATTTCTAAACAAATGACAAAAAAGCAGCCGGGGCTAGAGTCTATCCAGAAATCATGGACGGGGGGAGTTACAAAAACACAGGAGTAATCATGAAAACTTTGATCACTTGATTTGATTCTAGTGCTTTGTAAATTAGCATAATTATTCAAACATGCTTCATTAAAAATCATGACTGTACGAGTCCTTCAGTTTAATGATCCAAGAACATACAGAATGAGCTAAGCTTTAAATAAATACATCAACTTTGTACTAGATGGCCATGTTGGAGACTGGCGGGTTATTTGTTTTGAAAAAAGTGCTGAATGCACTCTCGTTCCTTGCAGAGTGCAAGGGACTGACGACTTGCTAAAAGGTGCTTCATGGTAGCTTGAATATTTTACTGCTTATCCTCACATCCACCTGAACTTCTCTTGGGATCCCAGAAGGTTAGATACTGTGTCACTCCTAAGCTACTGGGAGATTGGCATAAAATCCCAGTAAATCTCCAACTAATTACATTTGAACTGTAGGTGTCACAGTTGATTTTGACCTTTAAAGGTTGGCAGAAGTTTGATGGTCCTTAAAGTGGCCCCACACTCTACAATACTCTTTCTATCAAAATTAAAAGGAAATAAGAGGCTGCAGGAATTAAATGTGTCTAACAAAGTAAGCGATGTGCCCTGTTTATTAATACACAATGTCCCAGAAAAATTAAAGAAATACACTTATCCATGGCAACCAAAATCATCGAGAATGTGCTGGCATTCTCCTAAAACTGTATCTGACAAAACACCATTTGGTAGCATTGAAGGGTTAAGGGAAACTTAACAAATTTGACAGAGGAAAACAAATTCCAAGTTAAATTGTCACTCTCTGCTTAATTCTTTATATATAAATTGAGACATGGCAGGCCAGCTCTGGTGTGTCACTGTGAGTCAGGTTCCTGTTTGACTGTTGGTCTTAATCTGGCTGTTTAGTTTGGAACACTGCTTTTCTACACTATTGGCTGATTGAGAGCCAACATTTTCTCACCCACAACAATTAACTCTGCTGTGAAGTATCATTTTATAGCTCACCGCTTCCACCAAAAAAAAAAAAAAAAGTTACCCAGAAAAATACTGCATGAAATCTCTCACTGCTGGCTTTCCAGCCATGTTTGAAAATGTTCTGCTGTCCAGACTGTAAACACCCCAGCTGTCATCCAAACACTATAAGATACTGAAACAAAGCCATGCTCAACCAATAGCAATAGCAATAGCAATAGCAATAGCTGGCAGAGAAACCTTTTTATTTTAAAAATTCTAACAGAAATTTGCAAGGAAGAAAATTAAGAATATTCATTCTTCTACATAAAAAAATTTGGCCCCATGGATCCATAAACATTCATTTAAAGGAAAAGCCTGAAATATGTTTGACACAAAATCTGATGGTTTCTGAGAAGGTTACTTATTTCTTATAAAAGCCTGTGATTCAGAAATCATCACCTTTTATTATGTTTCTGCAATTTTTGGATGGTATTTTCATACAGCTGTGGTGGGCTAAACATTTCTTAACCCAAATTTGAGTCTCAGTGACAGATTATGAAGATTATATGCCATTATACACTTAACAACATTAACATGTTGTTAAGTATTATTTGCAGAAAGGCAGTTCTCTGGAAAACCCTTGCGCTGAATGTTTTCTTTCAACATCCAGGATCTTGTAGTGTCGTGGATAAAGACACAGCAGGTTATTGCAAACTCCCCAGTTGTGTGGGAGACAGGTTCCTACAAATTATAGAATCATAGAATGGTTAGAGTTGGAGGGAACATTCAAGATCATCAAGTTCCAACACCCCCACCCACCATAGACAGGAACACCTCCCACTACAGCTGGTTGCTTAAAACCCCATCCAGCTTGGTCTTGAACACTTCCAGGGATGGGGCATCCACAACTTCTCTGGGCAAAATGATCAAGAACACTCTGGTATTGTTTGCTGCTTCCTCGGGAAGAGAAAGCCTCTTGTTTATCAGGTCACTAAGAAAAAGAAGTTGAGGATAAAAGAACGATCTAACTTTGTTTTATCAAAGAGAGGGTCAAAACACTTAGAGTTGCAAATAAGGGAAATTAATTTCAAAAGAAAGGCCAAAAATAAGAAAGAACCTTCTCTAAACATATTTATTAGTTGAGGGCTATGCTAATTATTTCACTATCCCAGCTACCCTGTCGGGCAGGCCACTGGAATTTACTGCACTAGACATGACTGGCAAGCTCTGGAGACATTCTGGTGCTACGTACACTCTCCTCTTTTTAAAGCAGGCTACCAAAGCACCCTCCCTCCCATTGGAAAGTGGGAAAATATTAAGAAACTGATTACATTGTTTTCCTCCTCCATGCTGTAAATTCCAATCACTTCTTTTCCTGGCACTGAGAATCACAAAGCACTATAACATCACATGACAATGCAAAGGATTAGAGCATTTCCCACCACCCTGCCCCAACCCAATTAACCTCTTTTAATTAATATTTCTTCTGTGTTGCTTAATTTGCACTTCTTCTGTTGGCTTCTCATGGCTTCTTTTTTTTCACTCTTTTGAAGACACACGGGTAAAATTTGTTAGTAACAATCTTTAGAAAACAATACTTTTGAAATCATAATTTTTAGATTATAATGGTTACTCTGCCATGAATTTAGTGCAATGACAGGCATGATATGACCAATGGAGAAATTCACAACGAGCTTAAACTTAGCAGCACGAGTCCACATATCCAGTTTATTTAGGGGGATCCTATTGAGAACCCTATCACAAGGCTAAAAACAAAAGAAAGAAAAAAAGAAAGCCCCCTAAAATTAAAAAGTCCTTACCTACTATCACACCAGTGGGAGAGGGTTTTCAGTTTTAGTCTTTTTGAGCAAGATTTTCTTACAGGAACACAATGCTATTTTTTCTGCTGACCACAGAGACAGCACACTTGTTGATGAAGAAACCCTTGACCAAATGATAGCTGAGAGATTATATTAAATTTATGTAGCCTGGATTTTCAGCCTACAGGTCATTCAAGCTCAACATTTCATTAATGAAACGCTGTCAATATTTCCCTGATATTGCCACAGGTTGACATATGGCATTATTCCAGTGTAAGATTTTCACACATTAGTGACTGGGAAATCAAGTATATTCCTCAGGACACCTGATGTATGATTAATTTTCTAATAGTCTTTCTGTATCAGTTTGAGAGGATGGGAGATCTTGTACCAGGGAAGAAAGAAAGTGGCAACACTGGAAAGAAAACAGCCTTGGCTTCTTGCCTGTAGTGCTAACTTGGCCAGCTGCCCCACACAGAAACCTTTACCATCCTACAGCCTGAAAAAAACCATGTCAGCAGCAAGGTAGCAGCTTGTAATGTACCTTGAGCAGAAATAATGGCAATGCTGAAAGAAAATTCATGAAACTCTCTGTGAGAAACAGGACGTAGTGCTGAGGGTAAAATGAAGGCAAACCTGCTCCATCTCTCGGGTTAGGGAGGGGGGCCTATCAACATTTTTGAAGGTTAAAGCAAAAGTAGGGGAAAAAACAGTATTGAAGATTTGATAGAGGAAGCAGATGCTCGGGGATGTCCAGTTTTAATACCCCTTGGCTAAGGTGAATATTAAGGCAAACCTTTCGACATGTGAAATGAAGAAAGCTGGACAGATTTGGCATCTGAAGAGGTCCAGGTCTGCTCATCATCAGACAAGGACAGAAACCTTAGCAATGGGAGAGAGGTTGTCAGCGAGATTGTCATTACCAAACCCTTCAGTCTACAGTAGCTATTCTTGTCATAGAGCAACTGCCTGTGTTAATAGAATAAAACATATCAACCATGTGCAACTGGCAGACTGAAGGAGCAATTAAATCACTTTCAGGACTCAAACTTTGCAGGAAAAAAAGCCTTAAATGTTTCCCATTTCCCCCCTTTGTTTTGTATTTGAGACACCTGTAACGAAAGAACCAAACTGCTAAAACAGTTTAAATGTAAAATTTGTAAAATCATTTTCTTGCTGACTAAGCATGCATCAAGTAGCACCACTACTGATGTACAACAGTTGTGTTTTAAGCCCTAAAATACCAAGATTTGAAACAGAAATGCTGACAAGACCACCAACCACTGCAGATCTGGCAGTGTTGCTGCAACATAAGGTAAGCAGTGTTAGTCTTGCACACAAATTAGACTGTATAATGTATGGAAGCCCACTACATCCTTTGAAAATGAACTTCATTATCAGAAAGTTGGTTCAGGATGCTAAGCATGGGAATGATGAAAATGAATGTCAAAGACAGCCCATCCAACACATTAATTTCCAGTTTCAGGGAGACAGGCTGCGCACAGTGAGACAGACGGAGAGAGACACAGAGAAACGAGCCCTAGTATTAAAAATCTACAACACATATTTAACTCATCACATCTCTTAATGCTCTCTTTCCGTTGTTGTCAAAATTGTATAGGCGATGTTTTTATACCTCTGTTTGTTTATATCTGAATTTTTGTCACTGCAAAATCTGCCTTGCTGCAGAACAAAACTGTGCTCACTAGAGGAAGAACAGTGCTGGCCCTTTCCCTAATGTTTTTCTCATTCAGTGCAGGATCAAGGTTGCTGAGCCACTGGTGATGCTGAAACCAATGACTTTAAATGCAGAATATTGACAAAGAGAAACCCAGCTCTGCGTAAGTGGAAAAGCAGGCTCCAGAAAGGAAGGTGTCTGTAAGATCAGCCATTACAGACCCTAAGATTACCCTGGTGAAAATAACAGAAAAGTACTTCTAAGTGCTCTTTGCCAGCAGTGAAGCGAAGAGGAAAGAGGCACACTTTAGGGGAAATAGGTCCCATCATGGCATATAATGCCGATACCAAACTCCAGAAGGATCTCTTAAATGAGAACAGTTGCAGACGCTATTCTGGCTGCTGGCTCGCATGCCCAGCACAAGGCCATCCTCTCCCCTCACTAACCTGCTGACACTTGCACAGAAGACGCCTGAGAAGCATCCATGCTGGCCACAACATGATGGGAAACCACAGCAGTGTGAGGAGAAGCTGGCAGAAGGCCAAAGAAGCATTTAGTCACACGTTTGGCATACACCAAGAACCAAAACACGTTCTGTAGCTTTCAGAAAAAAAACCACCACAGGCTCTAAAAGTCAGCGTGGCTTTGAGCTGCGTCTTGAGCGTCCTTTTGCATCTTGAGCCACAACACTTGGGTGCATCTAAGTCTACTAGTAAGACTGATATTTGGTTATTATAAAATCTTGTAGTGCCTATACAAGCAGATTTAATACCTCAACACATAATGCCAGAGAAGTTATATCAATTTTACACAGATTTCTCAAGAAATATTTTTTTCATGCAATCAATGGGTGGTTGCGAACATTTTGTTCTTTCCAAATGATCTCCTAGTGCATATACTATTGGAGGTTAGAGGCCCAGCTGCCTCATTCCAACAGCATTTTTCGTAGTGTCTGTTCATACTTTCCAGCAATGTTTTGATATAATAAAAGTATAGCTTATTCATCTAGATCCAATTCAGCACATACACCTTGATGACAACAATGGATACCAGAGAAAGAGATTGCCCAGCCATATTCCTATTTGTCAAAGGAGATGATCTTTCATTTTTAAAGGAAATTTAAAGATCTTAATTTTTCACTTGTCATTTTGATCACCATCAGAAATGATGGCTAAGATAGAAACCAAAGTCTCAATATTCAGTGTTGGTCTGAGCCGAGATTTAAAGCTTTGAGATACTTCAGGATTTCGGTTTCTGTCCTTACAGAGATGAACTCTCAGCACAGTGCAGATGAAGGGATAAGGCCAAACTACAAAACCCATAGGTCCTTTACAGGAGAACTTTATTAGGTAGAACTACAGTCAAAAATCCCTGTGAAATTGCATGTATTCTCACAGTTGGTGTAACAGTATAGCTGAAAAATACTTAGATCTGGTGCTGCTTAGTAACCAAACTGCATCCAGCTTTTCAGTTCAACAGAAAAGTTTCAGGATCTGAGCTAAGCTGAAAAGAAGAGCATCCAACCAATCTATAAAGTCCCTATTGGTCTTTAAAGCAGAAAACATCAGGAGTGGGTTGTTAGATGAATTTAGCAGCAGGGAAGCCTGCAGCTCATCAGCTTTCTCTTCCTCAAAAGTAGGTACTTATTGCAGTCAAGAGGAATTATTGCTGGGGATCTCTGGGAACAGTGATGTTTTTGTTATAATAAAAAAAAGTCTGAACAACGCAATTGCACCCCCACAATTATCCCTTTTGTTTCTCCACTACAATAATACACTTCTTCGTGATGCACAAGGTTTATACTTTGATTGCCAAACTATTATGCTTGGAAAGGGACAAACAAAATAATGGCTAGTATCGCTTGTCAGGTGGACAAAACCAGCCTGAGCTGGGCACACAGACTAGGTTCATTTATTTTCTTCCCATACTTGCCTCATCTCAATTTCTTCATGGGAACAGTTTTTCTTGTAGAAGGTTGTTTGTTTACTTTTGATGAACTCAAAATCTTCATCAAAAATTCATATTTTGCTTCAAAAAAGACCTTTGGTGAAATCACGGTTGTGCTGTAATCAATAGGCCCCTTCTCTTTTGCTCAGATGTGTCTCAGCAGCTTCAGTACTTTCAAAAGAGTTTTCTCAATAAGGTCCAAAGAAAGAAGGAGACCTTAATAAATCCCGAAGACAAAGCTCTCAGAAGTCCTATCCTGAATGTGAGCACACCCATGTTGTTCAACTATGCCCCTATGAGAAAATGCTGGTGTTTCCTCACAACTATTGTGGATCTTGGATCAGGCTTTGGAGCAGCAGCCCCTGCCTTCTGCTGGGCATCTCTCTCTCATTCCTAGCCATGCAGTGGAGTACAAGGAGAGCTTTCCATCAGTGCTCACACCACCAGCAGCATTGGTGTACATGGTCAACTTTCACCTTGCTAGTGGCTATCATGGCTTTTGCACGGTCTTCTCTCCACATCAAACATGAAATATCCTTCCATGAGCACTGCCGAGCAGCACTGTAAAGTAAAAAATCAACATAAAAATCAGCAACAAAAGGGAACTGGCTATACCTGAGAAGGTCTGTAAGCAAAAGAGAAAGAAATCAAACATTTCAAAATGAAAACAGTCTTTTTTTTTTTCCCCTTTATTGGGTATCTGTGAAAACTAGAGAAGAAAAGTATCATCTAAGTGAAATTCTGAAATGGTCGTTCCAGGAGAAGCAATTGACAGCACAAGAAATAATCGCACTTCACCCCACTGTTGATTTTATTCTTGAATCTTCTTGGTTTGTAAAATATCACAAGCTTACAATAGCAGAAGACAGTTAATAAGGACAGGATTTCCATTTTCTGGTCTGCTACTCCCTGGCTGGAAGACCAAAACACGCTTCCCACCTCTCAGTGTTTTTTTTTTATTTCCAACCTGCAAAACAGATACAATAGAACAGAACTGAACTGTGACATTTAATTAATATATGTAAAGCAACAGCAGATTAGTAGACAATAAGAACTGTATATTTGAAAAGTACACATTCTGTCCCCCACAAAATACATGTGTCAATATTTGAAGGAAACTCAAGATGCCTGTGTTTTTCTGGTTTTGGAATGAACCTATTTTCCTTTTTAAAATGTGTTCCATTTTACAGCAATCTTCAGAGACTGGTTCTTCCTATCTTCTTGCTGATTAATGCCTGAAAAATACAGCTGTGTTTAAAAAAGTGGCACAAATAGGGTGAGGACAGCCCTGAAAAGAATCATTTGAAAGACACGTTATTCACATGGTACTGATAAATCCCAGTGGTGTTTTCCTTGGGGTAAAAGGCGCTCCTTCCCTTACCATACAAATAGTATAAAACATGCAAATGAACCTTGCATTCAACAAGTCAAATATTTTGCATGTTTAATTTACAAGTTAACAAAATTCAAACCATTTTAAAGGCTACAATGCTGTCATAAAATAAAAGAAATTGCACACGGCAGAAGCTGTACTGTTGCTCATTGATAAATTATTTTCTGGAATTCACATTAGCAACCACATTACTGAAGAGCTCTCCAGCCCTCCAGTGTTACAGTTCAAGGTAATATGTGACAGATTTGAACATTCTTAGGGAAGAAATTCTCCAGAGTGTGTAGATCGCAGCTTTGCTCACTGGGAGATTACAGTGGCTTTTATATCTGTTACAAACGTGCAGTTATACTGATAACTTCAAAAGTGGAATATTACATATCATGCTAAAATTCCCCACCAGCCGGTTATGTTCTTTCTTTGTTTCTTTCTTGCTTTTTTTTTTTTCCTTTTTTTTTTTTTTTCTTCCTATTTGGCTATT
>VZRU01019021.1:653532-681989 GCA_013398155.1 Pedionomus torquatus | reverse complement strand
TTTTTTTTTTTTTTTTTTTTCCTTCCCATTTAGCTATTGCTGGCTTGCCAGAGATCTTGAACTTGAGAAAGGTTAGACATCACAATGCTGGAACAGTTTGTGAGCATCAGCAGATTTAGCTTGTAATTTCATTGATCTATGTGGGCTTGCTGTTTGCAAACCAGCTGCTGCACTGTTTCCCCACAGCTACTGATCTGAGTAGCATTGATTTTTTCCCTTACATTAACATAGCATTACTTCTTTAATGGGCAATAAATGACTGGATGTAAATACAAACAGGGCTGCAACAACAAAAGAGAAAAAAAGGCATTAGTTCTTTTTATTTAAAGAACTCTATTAATATTTTCCACCAAAAAAAAATAAAAGCATGAGTTATTGATCAAGAGAAATGTTATTTTTAGTAGTTTTATTTCCACATATTTCTTTTGCTAAGAAATGAACTTTTTTCCTTACTGTGTTTACTCATAGTTCAAAATGTTGCATCTCACAATGCATTTCTGCCTCAGTGTTGATGGTAAAATAGAACCTTTTTAGGAAGAATTATAGAAAGCAACAGAAAATATTCTCTTCATTGTGCTTACACTAAAACTAGATGAACCCATATCAGTTTTGAAGGAGACATCATCTGTTTGCTCTCACTTTTCTACCATTAAAAAAAATCTGAATAGACTCAGTTTTGACAGAGTGGATGTGACACCAGCAGCACCCCATGAACTGACTATCTTATGTTTTATACACTTAATATAAGGTCATGGTCTCACCACACACTACTTTAGTCCTTCAGTGGGTAGTGTTTTAAATAATCTTACAGATTTAAATTCAAGGCAGTGACAAAAGGACAGTAGGGAAAAAATAAAGCCAATTAAAAAAAACCACCAAAACTCAAAACCCCAACCCCAAAACCTATTAGCTTAGTCATTTCTGAATGAACCTCATCAGGAAATGTTCCTTTTAACAGTAGGTGACAACCAGCAGGGATGTCTGTACCAGAAAGAGGTGCAAAACCAAACGTAGTAGTGATGTGGCTTAGTGATGTGTTGTTGTTTCAGTCTGGTTTTTCGTTTGTGCTTGCTTGGTTTTGGTTTTTTTTTTTATATCAGTTAGGTTGATGGTTGGACTAGATAACCTGAAATGTCCCTTCCAACCTTGACAATTCTCTGATTCTATGAAGAGGAGATGGGATTGAGAGTGTTGGGAAGTAACAGGTATGGGCTTCCAAAGAAAACCAGCGTTGGGTTGCAACCTTCTGGGCTGCAGATGACAGCATGCAGTAATGCCAGTGACTTTCTCCATGCCATAATTAAGTTAAAAGTACCTCAAAACCCACAGGCACTGCAGCAAGATCCAACAGGAATAGGCATTAAGGCCTTTAAGTATCTATGAAGGAGTTTTTTGTTTGGTTTTTTTTTTGAATGATAAACACAGTTCTTGTTCTGGCCATGCACTCTGGTTACCCGGAGGAAAAGGTCAAGTGACCTGGCAGATGGAAATTCCACAGTCTCATGTAACCCTGTCAACTCCTACACCTAGAGAGGGCAAATCATTCCCCATGGATGCTGCAGTGATATCTATTGGATCCTTGCTCAGAAAGCAGATAAATTATTCTGCCTAGAACATCATGGTACATAATATGGTGTTAGATGTGAAAATAACCCATGAGTACCAAAATTTACACTAATCCAAGTTAAAATGTATGTGTTGCCACTCTAACCATTCTCTCCTACTCTCATAGTCCTCATTCTGCTTAGCTAACATTTAATGCCAGTTTTAGCAGATACAATGTCCAAATCATTAAAAACTATATTAAGTAACACTGGCTCCAATGTGAACTTTTAAAGTATCCCACCATTAACCTCTTTACACTCTTAGGAGAAGACTTTCAGTGCAAGTTTTTTTGCCATCATTTATTCAATTTTTAATCCACTGTGAGATTTTGCCCCTTACCTCATAGTTATATTTTTCCCTTAATAGTCTTTTATGAATGACCTTATCGGGGATTTTTTTGAAAATCCAAATAAATTATGTTCACGAGGTCACCTTTATCTACTATTTTATTAACTTTTTCAAAGCACTTTAGCAGGTTAGAGATGCATGCTTTACCTGATGTTGTGCAGGTTTGACCCTTTTAGGTTATACTTATCCACGTGCTGAACTATTCTATCTTTAATTAGACCCTCAATCAGTTTCCACAGGAGCAAGGTGAGGTTCACTGGTCCTCAGTCCCAGGATGTCTTTTTGGTCCTGTTTTAAAAACACACCATACCAGAACTTTTCCAACCATCACTGGTCTATATCACATCTTGTTGCAAATGTCTCCTCTATTTCATAGTTTATTGTGGTGAATGCTACCTACTTTATTTTCCAATTTTACCTGAGTTTATCAAATCACTAGGCACTTCCTTTCTAAAAGACTACAATTTTTGCTAGTGCGGCTCTGCCTTTTACATTTTTAGCACAGTGACTACTTCAGGTCCCATCTCGAAGAAAGATCAAGATAAAAGTGCATTTAATTCTATTGTACTCTTTTCTTGTGGTGAATAGGTAACCATGGTTTTAATTTGATATTTTTGTTCTTTTTAATTATTTTGCCCCTACAAATCCTCATATGAGCAACTATTCACTTCTTTCTTCAAAGTTACAAAATTTATTCTGCAGCTTTTGGGGCTTTGGGAGAGGTGTGGCGGGGTATTTCTGTGCATAGGCACAGCCCATCGACCTCAATGGATTATTTTCTACCCTCACTTCAAGCACTGTTCTTGGACAAAGACTGGAAAGGAAGGATCAAATCCTAACAACATCATACATAAATAACAGGGCAGGCTCACCAGCAATATCTAATACCAGGAGTTATTAAAACTGGCTTTCACATGAATTTGACAAACGACAGAAAGAAAGAGGTTGTGCTTATCCAAAATGGTATAGATTTGTATTCTGGGCTTGTAGAAGATGTTCTCAATCTATGCTTTAAGTACACAGGTCTTAATGATCAGGAAATATTGTTGAACACGATTTTTAGTGAAAAAGCATTGAAAATTCCCGCTGAAATGTGTACATGACTAAGTAAAGGTCAGTAAGCTATTGAGTAAACCTGAAGTGTTCACATTAGAGGATTAGAAACTCAGAATTTTCAGCATTCAGTGAAGTCAGTGGACTTTCCTCTGGAATTCATGACTTACTTTCCTTAGCAGCCAGGTCTGAATTTGAATGGATGAGAAAACTGAAACGGAACTTCAGCTGAAAATTCTGGTTTGGTTACAAGCCTTATAAGGCCACCAACTATGAAAGCCAAGGTTTCAAACTATGCCTTGATTCTACAACAACCCACCCACCACCACATTAGCTTCACCTGGGTTTGAACTTCATTGCAAAATTATCACACAGCTCTAACAGTAAGTATTAAGGTAGATTACCACTGGCTTTGTTTTCCCTTCAAATAGAAGTTCCAGTTTCCTCTGTGTTTGGAGGTTCTATGGGCTGCACTGTTAAGTACAGATTTCTGCTTAAATTGTATTTCTATCAGCTTTAACATACTAAAATAGAACACATTTTAATGTGTGTGTTGAACATTAAATCATTTTTGCTTCAGGGAAACTCTGGTAAACAGTAACTGTCAAAAATTGTAACAAAACAAAATTAAAATAATAGAAAATAGTCTGTAACGACACCTTTTCTAATCATGTTAACAGAAGTTCAGCCCTACATCTTCTAAATATTCCTTTGCAAAACCCAGAAAGATTGAGGAAGAAAAACTGAGGTACACAAATACACACTGTTGACCATGAAGAATTGAAAATTATCATTGTTATCATTCTTTACTTGCTAACTGTGAAGTCCACTTCAACCAGTGTAAGAAAAATGCAACCAAATGATCTAATATATTAATATTTTTATTGCTATCACAATTATTTTTAATATACAATTTTATTTTTTTTCCCCACAAAATCTTGGAAAATAGAAGAGTATCATTTAAGCACTCTAAACTGGAGTAACTTCTGGAAGCCTGCATTATGTCAGAAAGAAACTGATCAGAAGAAATTAAACTGCATCAGAAATATTGACAGGCATATAGATTGAATTACATGAATATGAGATACATACAGACTTGGAGCAGTTCTGCTCAGTGATCAATGTCAAATGAATTTGAAAATTATTTTAGTTTGGTTTGTGTGTCTCGTTTTATTTTAGATTTTAATTTGAATTAGTAGTATGAAATAAAATCACTGTTTATTAACTTCAATTTACAAATAAAATAAAATATCTAACTAGTAAAAGCTTGTTTAAAGATAAAACCTCCCATTTTGTGGGGCCCAATTAACAATATAGCTTACCATGATACAAATTACTCAAAAGCAAGAGGTAAAAAAGAAGAGTCTAAAGTTTCTGTCTATTAGTGTGGTGTGTAGCTGATGTACACAGGCTGTATGATGAGGTTGCATTGCCCCCTATAGTCACTGTGTGTCAGCTGGGAGGGGAGGGGGAAGAGAAAGGGAAGAGTGGGAGAAAGTGTTTGCCAAAACCACAGTGCATTTGATGTTGATCCATACTTTGGAAAGGGCATAGTGGGGAACCACGGACAAACCTAACTTGGCCATCCTGGTCGAGAAGAATTTGTATGCGTTATTCTCCAGGCACATACAGATGAAATAAAATGCACTCTCACATTTAGATCAGAAGACCTCTGCAGACCCTGTCATCTGTCTGTTTTGGAGTCCCATGTGTTGGGCGCTGCTGCTTCATCCTGACAGTGCACAGGGGATGATGGCACACCTGCCCCATGGGCTGTCGCAGGAGGTGGTTGACTTTGATTCATCAGCAAAAGGCAGGAGGGCCCACAGGTGACATCTCTTTTGCTCTCAATGGTAATACCTTTGGGGGCTGAGGGTAACAGCGACATTTCACTCCAAGCCACATAAAACTCCAAAAGTAGTGCCCAAATTGTGGAGCATATGGACTACTATTTGAAGCAGCTTCAGCACAGGGACCAGGAAGAAAGAAAAAAAGCTCATATACGGATTCCTCTTCAGCAGCAGGAGCGACTGCAAGGAGCACAGGTTGTTCCTACTGCCCATGGACATTGGTGACACTGCTCTTCTGCAGGATGTTTCCCAGATCCCTGCAGAATAATATACGCTTTTAACCACCGGCACAAGGACAGAGCTACCTGCCAGGACTCAGATTTTTTCCAGTCAAGCCCATCTTTCTTAACTCTGCTGGCAACTAAAAAAATGTTCTCTCCCCATAAAATTAATTGAATCTCCACAGCTTTCCTAATACTGTTCTCTTGGGAACATAATTATGCACAGCATTCAGAATATCTTTTAATAGGTGCAGACACAATATAACAAAAAAGCATTATATTCTCTTAAAAATTTCTAATCAATTACTGATGTTCCTGTGCCAAAAGCTTCACGGACATGACAAATATTCAATAGGCTCAAGATCAACACCATCCTTCGTAAGGCTCAATACACTGTTATCAATATTTGTCTTATTTCTGGAGACAGCTTTTCTGCTACTGCAATTCTAGGCACACCTTCAGCTTTAAAACGTTACTGCTGCTCCTAAGGGGTGGTAGTTCCCATTTTTAAGTCACCCACTTCTTTCCCTTTGGTGGCACAAGCTTACTTGTAGGGGTGTACTGAACAGATTGGAGAACTTATGCAGCTAAAAATCCTTGGGTTTTTCTTACCATACTATTTTTAATTTGGATCAGTTGTTGAGGGTCACAGTGTAGCAGCATGCATGCTTGCACTTGCACAAGGTTGGGCAGAAAAAGAAATAGGAGTAGGTTATGGTAACTGCCTAATTCTATGGCAATGATGTCTTGTGCCAAATGGAGTTGTTTGTGTACCTATGTCTTGTAAGAGTTGTGTAATGGTTTGTGTAACAATTCAGGAATATGAATTGTCCTTAAAATGCCTGTATCTTTCCTTCAGTCTGAGAAAAAGTTTTATGAGTATTCCCATCCACATACCATCACAAATGATCTCTGTCTAGACAGAAAAGATAGTCCTGTAAAGTGGAGCTGAACAACTTGCTTAGTTTTTGTGAGTATGTATGCCCAGACATAGTCCCATATCAAATCTTTATTTTACTATGATGACTAGAGACTCAATAATGACTAAGCTACTGATGAGATGTGATTGCTGCTTACCCAGCAGATCAATACTGTCTCACTGCCTCCTGATGTGGAGGGATGTATCCTGATAGTATTCAACGGTTCAATTATCTTACTCTTAGCTGTAAGCTCTCTGAAGCAGGCTTAGTTTTTTGTTCTTTTAGCCCTGTAGGTAGCGTGAGTCCCACAGCTCATGGTCTGGGGTTAAAAAGAAATGTCTGAAAAGTTTAGCCAATGAGAATCATACAATATTCACTAGACATGTCAGATCTTCTAGTTGCCTCACTTTGATAACTGACCTTATTCTCATCTTTTCTAGCTTCTCATTTCGCTCGCTTTCTACACCACATGCTCTGAAGTACTGTTGTATGCTAGATATGATTGTGCAGTAATTCAGCTAACACAAACTTCTAACAGGGAGCAATTCAAGGCTATGTTATTATCTTTGCTCTTTTTTTATTTTCTCTCAGCTATGATTCCTTCCTTACTTATGTGTTTGCATGTACGTTGTTATTTCACTGATTACTGGAAAGTTCTTTAATGATGACTGTTGCTTGCCCCTGTGTGTTTTTCTAAATTACATCACACATTTTTCTTCAATCAACGCAATTTGATTGTGCCCAAAGAACACACAAGCAGTATGTTCTGCAGCTCATGAAAATGGGAGATTTTTATCATGTTAGCGGCAAACTGTGCCTTCACACGAAACACCAGATATCACCACATGACACAAGTCTAGCCCCATAAATGTGTACCAGCTTTCAGCAGCACTGTCTAACTGGTGCAGAAAAGAAGACACGAACACTTTTGGGAAAGCAACATTTCTGAATGCCAAACATACAGAGATGAGCCACTAAATCTTATGAATTATCCATGCAGAGCAGAAAGAACATTTGTTTTCAAGGTCAAATGAGAAAGATCCCCTGACCTGTGTGGTAAGCTACACGTTAATACATTTATCCAACTTTGAAATGTAAGGGACAAATTCTACACAGAGAGAACTGAAACAGTGGGGTAAGTCTGCCAAGCTCCCAAAATCATTGTGGGCATTTTTTATGTCTGTGCAGGGCATACACAATTAAAAATAGATCTCTCATTCAAATTTGAGTTTCTTCCAAACTGGATTGCAGTATCAAATATACTTACATTCTTTGGATAACCCTTGACTAGTTTTGTTTTACATACCATTTCTTCATATTTTTAGTCACCTCATAACTAATGCAACAGAAAGAGTAAAATAAACCATTTTAATATAATAGTACTAGCTTTTTAAAAGGGAAAGTGCAGTAGAGAATATTAAGTTCTACACTTCCCCTTGGCCTTCATGAGGCAGCGTACCTAAAGCTGGCATGATCCTCCCAAAATAGCGTGTTTTGTTATGGTTGTCAACACTAACATTTGAAGGAAAACAATTCAGAAAAGAGGCAAGGTGGTCAATTGATGCCTCCTGAATACTTTGAACGTCTAACACTCAAGTTTGGTTCCTGAGCCTGATGGGCTGTTGAAGCTCAGCTCTTTGATGGTTCAAGAGAAGGTAATTGTACTACCAGGGGAACAGATCAGAGAATGAATTCTGACGAGGAATGTCAAGTTTAAACTCTCTAGTTGCGCAAAGGGATTCAAAAGTGAATGCAAATCCATCCTAAAGCCCTTTACATTAGCAGAATAGGGTAAAAAGGTCTTATTGGGACTCAGAGAATCACAATTTCTCTTGCTTTTCTCTTGCCTTGCCAGGAAGGATAAATGACTTGGCTCATTTACAGGGCACTGTCCCTGCCTTGCATTTCATCAGCCCCATCATAGTGAAGGCAGAATTTCTGACATTCCCCACTAGACCTTTTTCTCCTTCCCGCAGTCACAGTGAGGCAGATGTACCTTTTCCATTCCTCCCATTACAGTCTTGCAAAATCCAAGCTAGACTATGCACATCTGCTAGAGGATTCTGCTCAGCAACATAAATCATTGGGATGGTATTAGAAAAAAAATAATTTTCAACATTTGTATCTCTGATGAGAAAGGTGGTGGTAGGATCTTGTAACAAACATCTCAGAGTATTCATCACTGCACTTTTTGATACCTCTACACAGGCAGTTAGTTTAATTTCTTATATATCCATGTCATTTTTCTTTCATATTAATATTCCCATATGACAAGTACATTACTTCAAGCTGCTGAATTGATTTTTCCAGAGGAATCTTGGTTCACATAAGTTGTTACTTCTCGTGAAACATTAAAAAAATGGCCACATTCAATTTCATCCATTGTAAGAAGCCTTGAGAAGTACACTAAAGTAGGAAAATATTATAAGCTAGCAGAACCAGTCATATTGTTTTTGCAAATGCTTGTGAAAAGATAAAGTAGTCACTAAAAAACCTGATTAAGAAAACAAATCTAACAGCTTAATGTATATCCTCACCTGAGCAGTTCAAGTTTAGAAAGTCAGCACATTCCTTAGAAAAACTGAAACTCAGGTTCTGCACTTCTGCTTTACCAAAGGCAAAGCATCTCTAGAAACAGTGAAAGGTGTCGGTGGAGTGTTTGTCATAGCAACACTCTTTTTTCTAGGGAAACACATTAGAGAGAGGAGCACAAAGTACAATATTTCCTATCAGAATTTGTCTACACAGGGACCATCTACTGAGTGTTTTAAATATATTAGCACTTTAACTCTGCCTGTAGCCAAAGTCTACTCCCCTTCCCTTCCCTTCCCTTCCTCTTTTCACTTTGCTACTCCAGTCTTCTTCAGTAGCCACTGTCTTATCTCCAACTGCAATAAAGATTCTCATAGCATATATTTTACTTTAATGAAAGCATTAATATGGAAATACTATAATATTCACCTACAATTTATTCACTATGCCCTATAAAATACTCTAGTTGCTCTTCATTGTATTGTTTAGCTCTCTTATAATCTGCTGTGTTTTGTTTGGTTTGATATGAATCTGCTGAACAACTACATTAAAATTGCATTGTTGCAGTGGTAAAGTACCACTGCTGTTGGTCAAGTATTAATGAAAAATGAATGTGATTCCTCACCAGATTTGGACTGTCATTTTAAAAGCAGTCATCTAAAACCAGGCAGTGTTTAGTAATGCATAACTACAATGTTTATCCATGAAGAAAACAGTGTTTCTTAATATTTCTAAAGTACCATATGTCTCTCTCAGTAGATACCAGTTTCTTTTGTGCAGGCCAATAAGGGTCATTAAACACCAATGGGTCTCTGAATTCTTCTTCAGAGTCAATAACATTGTAGGCTTCAGTAGGGATGTCATTGTCCTTCTGCAGGAAGGAAGATCTGCAGGGCAAGGGAGGCAAACAAACTACGAAGAACATAATCTCTGCTTTTATCATTGCTTTTTTCATGATAAAAATTCCATTTATTTAAATTCTGTTAAAAAACACATTTGCCTGCTGAAAGCATAAATATATGTACTTTTGTAACATTTACAATTTTTCATTTTTAAAAAGAGTTTCGACATTCTTTTGGGGAAAAAAATAAATATTCTCTATAATAATTACACAAGCTTGTTATACAAACATTAGGACCAAGCAAGTGGTTAACAAAGTAAATTTCCTAGAACATTTTCTCAGAGGTGACAGGAAAATACTCCATAAGTATCTGAGGGGATTAGTTGTCTAACACTCATTTTCAGAAGTGACTTAAGCACTGAAGTTCAGCTGTTCAAAAGTAACTGGGCCTTTAACTCACATTTTAATTTAAGAGGGTTAGACCCTCAAAACCAATGAGGATCTAGAATTCAGGATGAAAAGCCTTAGTGAAAGTCAGGGGGATTTGGGTTATCAAAGGCCAGATTTTTTTAAAAGTATTTAGGAACTTAGAGGCAGAGGTGGGCTCCTAGCTGTTTGGTTTTTTTTCAAAGTAAAGTGAAGAAGGGTTAAGTCCCTAACACTCACTGAGATTAGTGTGCTCTTAGAAAGTGCTAGGTATACCTCTGCATCTAAATACCTTTATAAAATCCTTTCTTGATTGGCTTCTGAAAGTCGCCTTTATCATCCGAATGCAGTGATTTATCCTGTTCTTTATTCTTGATGTCACAAGATTGCCATAGACATGTTTTACTCAAATAATTTTGCATGATAATCTTGATGGAAATGGACAAACAAATAATGAAATCTTATTTTAACAGAATTTAGTTGGCATTTGGATCCAGAAATTCATAAAAGGTTGAGAGCTGAAATTAACAGTTTTGCTCCACTGTGATCATAGTTTGGTGAGCTGTTGGATCCTGAGCACATTCGGCTTCAAGAGTTCACCCTCTAAATGTTAAGCAGCCCACAGCGCAAGCACATATGAACAAAGCCATACTGTTCACAGTGCTAGAGTCTGATGATATGAATGACTAACTTTCTTTCACCATATTTGCCACAGTTGGGAAGAAGCTGAGGGGCAGAATGAAAAAGAAAGTTGCAACACGACACAAATCTGGCAAGACACAGTCTCGGATCTGGATTTCTGAGGAAGCAGAATTTATTTCTGATTGCCTTACACCATGAATACCCACAGCTCTGATTATTCAGTGTCTGCTAGGGTTGGTTTGTTGGGGGTTTTTTGTGCGTTTATAATTGACTCATATAATTATCTTACATAAATAGAAATTTCTCTGTAACAGGTTTCAGTATTCAGCCTTTAAAAGGAATCCACTCTTCAGTACTGAAAACATTAGTTCCTTCCTGAGTCACATTTGATTTTTTTTCTGTACCGACTGGCTTCTGAGCACGCTGGCTGATGGTAAGCTTTGTCATGAGATGCTGAGATATAAAGAACAACAGGTTACCTCATAATCTCTTCTTGTTAATGCTTGTTCTGGAGAGCACCTGCTGTCTTTAAAAGGGATTTGAGTGACCCAAGATTAAGAAGTCTCCCTCCAACAATTACTGTTCTTATCACTGAAGAATACTCATACCAATGTGACATCTTCCTGATGGTTTCAAATCCACAGACTGAGGCAGAGATAAGAGTCAAAGAGCCATACAGTGTGCAATTATAAGAAGACATCAAACTGGTCCAATACAATTCCATTTTGGAGAATAGTAGCACTATCAGACTAATTGATTTCTGCCTGCAAAGTATCTATTAGGACAAAATACCCCCTGATTTCATTTAAAGACATTTTGAAGTGCCATGGTGCTTACAGTATTTCTAATCATCTTTCTAGTTCACCCGTATTGGGCAAATGACATAACGAGCACAGGGGAGCTCAATGAATCACACAACCTAACACTGGCAATGCTTCAGATGGGGTATTAAAACTCAAGAGTACTATGGCCAGTATCCCTTTGGAATAAAAGATGCCAAAGTATAGACATCCATTCCTATGAAGTCCAGTCAAGCTTGTGATATAAATAAAAGACCTGCTATCATGACACCAATCATAGTGTATCCTGTATTACTCCTCAAAACATTTTTCTAAGCCTGCTTAACCACTGAGGTCCTGTCACCATTACATTCATTGATGATATTTGCACAAAGCCAGTTCTTTGAAATGTGATCCAAAGCCATCAATATTTTGAAAATTAACATGGAAGGATGGAATTATTTAAAAAACTGGTACCCACTGAATGTGCCCTTCCTTTCTTCTTTCCAACAATCTAGGCACAAATAAGGGACATGAACTATGATTTTGTTTCTTCTCCCCCTCCTCCCTCAACTCAGGGTCATTCAGAAGACATTTTTAAGAAACAGAGATAATAAGTATAAAACCTAAATATCAAATATTACTAACTAAACTTCCAATTTAGTACTTTTTCATATTAACTGAAAAAGTGAGCCTGCTGGGAGCTTTCCTTTGTCTAATTTGAGGGCATGTTGAGGGCTCTAGATGGTTATAGCAGTAATACATGTACTATCTAACTTGTTTAGATAGTACCTAAATTAAAATGGAATTGACCTAGTTTTACTCCCAAGTAAAGAAAAAACAACTAGCGGAACTCACAGACTGGTTAGAAACTGAAATTAATTCTTTCAAATCAGATGCAAATGGTAGGTTTGCCAGAAGGAATATGTATCAGAAGATGACAGTGACAACGGGTAGTTGAAGATTATCATCCTGGATACTGGGGGATGGAAAGCCAAGATGGTGGTTTGCTACAGGTGAAGAAAGGCTTTACTGTCCCAAGCTGAGAAGGTCACACTGTTATCTGAGGTCAATTCAGTTTTGCTTGGCTTCATTTTGGATTTCTGCAGCATAAGAGAATACAGCCCACTGTTCATAAGCTCTCTATTTATAAACACATTAGAATATTTTCCTTATTGTGCTAATAACAAAGCTTGAAGGATAATCTCAATATAACTTCAGAGCACATTATGCATAGCTGTCTTCTTGACTGTAGAACACCTGAAATCCATTGATTGTATCCACAGTGGTGGGAAAAAATGTGCAAACAGCAACCAAATTAATTAGCAAGCCGTAGCAGGCTGCCAAAAGAAAAGATGGTTAAACATTAACTTTATTGGGGTGTAAGCATCTCACATCTCAATGAGTAATATGTTTCCAGCACCACAGAAATTGTGTCAGTTACATTGTGGACCCCAGTGGTACGTGGTGATCTACTGTAACGGAGAGATATGATGAGGTAGACTTCTGTTTGTCTGGATTGGACACAGAAATCCAGACTCTTCCAGTAATCCACATATCAGTTAATACACAACAAACCCCACCAGCTCCTTCACAGCTTGCTCAGCCTGCTCTGTCACTACGCAGTTAAAAAGCCTTTAATCTTCAGGCTGACATAGGTGCAATGAGCCTGCAGACTAAAATTTCATACACAATTTGGATGAAAGCTAATTACTGCCTGTTATTCTAGCTTCTTTTCTCCAAGTAGAAGAATGTGGGGAAAAAGTCAAATGCATTGCTTTTACTGCTTCATGCTTTATGCCATGAATTGCAACTATGAAAACATTATTGCAAAAATGAAGGTATTTCTAGGTTTCAAGAGTTTAAAAGATTGTCAGGTAGTCAAAAGTACTGCTGGTCCAGATGTATCCCTCATGATATAGACATATTATTCCAAAATTCTGTTCTCCAGCTTCCCCACTGAGAACATATTTTTACAATTGTTTCCAGTGAAAAGTGCATTTTCAGATCTGAGCAAAAGTCCTTAAAATGGGGCTTTGTGATACCGAAAATGAGCTCGCGAAAGACAATTAGTACACAAAGCTCTATGCCCATGTGTGTAACTCTTGAACTCCAACGGGACTGATCACGTTGAGCCAAGGAACATGAATCCACCTTTGCAGGACTGGGGACCTCTGTGTAACATCATTAATACCGTTATAATATACCATTTTAAAATCAAAAAGGCATAAAGATTAGTCTAAGTGAAAACTGTTGTTCTTTGAGTATAATAGATCAAGTAGAAGAAAGTGCATATTACAAAGGAATAAATAAATAAAAACAGCAGTAAAATCAAAGGACGTGAACATGCATATAGCATGGTTTACCAGAGGCACAAAAAAACCCCAAACAAATAAGGAAGGAGATAATGTGTTTCAAAATTGAATAATCAGAGGAAAACTATGAATTAATGTGGAAAATGATATCTTCCAAAGTCACATTTGTGATAGGAAAACTATGAATTAATGCGGAAAATGATATCTTCCAAAGTCACATTTGTGATGTACAAGGTATCTGAGCCAGATTCGTACATATATTTAAAGAAATGGCAAACTGCAGATTTCAACAATAAAAAGCCTTTTCACAATCAGAATATGGTATAAGAAATCTTGTTAATGAAGCAGTTGCACTGTCTGCTGTCACAATATCCTTTGATGACAAATTATACTTCAAGGTGAGAGCCAAGCCAGTTGAGATTCTTGTTCTGAATTACCCCATAGGAATCCATCTCTCTTTCTATCTTCTACGGGTAGACCCTGATGAGCTGAGAGTCCATGAAGTCACCCTTTGCAACTTATTTCCTACATAACAGTTTTCATGTTAATGTATATATCTATTTATTGGATGTTGATTTAAATACTTCCATATTTTATTTAATTTCTTCATTTGAAAAGGGAAAAGCATTTTAGCACATTATTTCAAGAAATTGCTTCTTCCTTAGAACCTTTTCTTATCTTCTGAATCCTACCACAGTGGTTTTCAGCATTTCTCATCATGCATTCTTATTCACCAGCATTTAATCAAAAAAGGGCAATTTTAACTATAGCTTTTGCAGGAGATTTCATCTATCTCCAGATAAACCATTAACCAGTTCCTCCACCTCATACACTCGAAACCTGTTTTGCACATGTATGCTGCTTCCCCCCAGTTTCAGTTCTCACTGGCTGACTAGATCAACTGACCTCAAAACAAACAATTTTCTAAAGGACACTGAATTACAAAATAAACTCATTTGTGCATTATAGGAAACTTATCCTACAAGACAAGCCTCCTTTGCACCCCAGCCTCACCCTTTCCAATCGATCTTCAAAAATATCTTTAAAATCAAATTTGCAGTTAGACTAGTTGCATATACTTTTGACATTGAACTAGCAAAAATTGTGCTATCTCACTACAAGTTTTTAGGTAACTTAGAAATTTCAGAAAGGTCATATTCACTAGGAAATAAGCAGAGAAGAAAACAAAAACATGATCATGCTGCTCTATAAATCCATTGTGTGCCTACATCTCTAATGATGTTTGCAATTCTCATCACCCTGTCTCACGAAGAACATGAGTGACAGTATTTCTAGATAAGGAGATACTAGAAGTGTTAAGACTGTCCACCCGGAGCACTATTTCAGAGGCAGGGTCACTCTGGACTAGCACTGGTTTTCAGAACAGAATACCAGAGCACTGAAGGAGACGGACTGCTGAACTGCTAGGATCCTCCATCTGACCCAGCATGGTAGCTCCCATACCTTTAATGATGCAGCTAGTCTCCAGAAATGACCAGAAGCTTCCTCTTCATTTATCACATCACCTCCTCACATGCACCGAGCTTTATTCTTGAGGCGATGGCCAACCACAGCCAAGTGGGCCCCTGGCTATTCTAAATTATATCAAGGCTGAGAACACTGTAAATCAGGCAGGAAACTTTAACGCCACCTTTGGCCACAATGACCATCAATCCTTTATCCCCATTATTCACAACTGGAATCCAGCCCAAGTGTCTGCAGTCTTAAACGTGATACCATCTCTGATGACCGTTTTCCATCAGACTTAAAATAGGCCAGTGACAAAACAGCCCTCCTTCCCCACGACCTGTGGAGTGACAACACTGAGAAATAGGATGTTTTCCATGCAAGAGAATTTATATGCAAAAAAAACCTGTGCTCCTGCTACAACCAGCAGTCTATGGTGGAATATTTTTAGGATACAGACAATTCTGGCTTAGTTCCACAAAAGGAACGGTAGAACTGCCTCAATTTAATTACCACCCCATGAAGCAATCTGACAGCCCCAATGCAGTGCTTAGTAAGCATTTTACCTCAGACAGCTTGAAGATGTATTGTAGCACTGAAATTACAATACGTACCATGACTTGTTCTGTCATCCTACTCTGGGAATGCAGCATACTTGTCTCTATAATGAGCTGTCTGATATTCACCCATTTCACCTGTAGCAAACAGGAGTAAAACGTAAGTAACCATAAGTTGGCATATTAGTTGAATGCAAGCTAAAATATTCATTTTCTGCAGGAAGTTTCAGATTCTTTTAACTATCTAGATTCATGCAATACATAATTTACTTGCATTTACAGTTTGGAAAACATTTTCAATTTTCTAAATTTGTAATTATTACACTCTGGACAAAAAAAAAAAAAAAAAAGAAAACCAAACCAAACCAAACCAAGTTCTTTTCTCCTTCTCCATCTTATTGCCTGCTTACAATATTCCTGGAAAGTATATTACATAGTATGTCTCACACAGGGATAAAATACATATAACTTAAGGACACATATGCATGTCCTAGTAAGAAAACTAAGTCTTCAAGAAAAAAAAGTTTTCTCTGCTTAGTTCAAAAACTGAAGAAGAAAAACAATGCATTAAAAACATGCAATAGGATACTTTATAAAGTTTACACTAATGCAGTTCTGCGATGTTTTTTTAATAAATATAATTATGCTTGAAAATACATGCTCGTCTGCACTCTGCAAGTATAATGAAATGATGTACCTTTATTAAAAAACAGAACAAGTGATCCAGGTTGTTACCAGCAGAAGACAGATTGAAACTTATTTATTCATATGAAATCTTACAGAGAAAATTGAGCAGCTTTATTTTCGTTTTGATTATGCCATTACATCAGAATTGAACTGTGCCACCCTTCCTCTGGCTAAGCAATTTTTAGGAGGTGTGTGGAAAAGCAGTTTAGCTCAGGTTAACTTTTAAAACCCCCATCTCATGGGAACTATTCACACTTATAAGGCAGCCTGCCTTTGGCATCCAAGAAAATCATTAACTTTCTCATTGACGTAACTCTGCTGTGAGCTGTGTCATAGACTGAGTCCTTCCTAATGCCACCTCCGAAGCCATGAAATGTGGAATGCAGAAACATAATACCCCACATTAGCCATAGCAATTGCCTAAAAAAACCCCAAAACTAAAATAAAACCAGCTTAAAAACAGACTTAGGAGAAATAAGTTTAAAAAAAAAAAAAAAACAACTAAGACCCTTCTTTTGTTCCTCTGAGGATTCCAAGGAAAGAGTCCTTGTAACAAAGACTTGCAGGTAAAAAAGTTGTTTCAGATGTTATTAGAAACCTTGAAGTCTAGATCATACAAGCATGGGAATGTACAGTATCTGTAATACTATCAGTGACTATAAGTTTAGGAAGTTACATGGAAGTTAATTGAAAATTTCTTTATAACCAGCAGAATACCTACAATGCACGATACCATATGCCCGTTTGTGCTAAACCTTCCTTTTTCTTTATTTATTTTTCTGTTTATTGCACCTCTATTCGGTTAAGTCAGTGCTCTGTTCCCTGTGATTGCCTGGGAACAAGGGATCAGACACTCAAAAGTCATTGTGGAGAACACGCATCAGCCAAATATTCTGACAGTGTGCATTTAGCTTTTTCTGAAGACCAAGTCCTCCTTGAGGTAGCTCAAGTTAAGAATCTAAAAGCCAAAAGAATCCTAAACAGTTGAACTGAAACAAGACAAAGCTAGATTGTACAAAGAATCTGATGCATAAACAGTCAGAAAGAAAGATGATCCAATCCATAGATTTAAAAGTCCAAATATATTTGAGAAAGATCACTTGCTCTATGATGTTTAAAAAAAAAAAAAAAAAAAAAAAAGTAGAAAAGTAGAAACATCTGCAATGTAAAATACAGTTCTGATTTGCCAGATGTTGACTCCTTTACAAACCCTGTGTACAATTAATTGTATTTGGGTCTTGTCCATTATTTTTGAGTATAAATTCTGGCTCAAACTTTATTTTCTCTCAGTAGATCTCCACGTATTTATTTCAAAAATGGAAATGTGCAGTCACCCTTCTTCAGACTTACAGTGTTACAGAAAACAGAAGTACCTCAGGATTTAGAAAGCACTTCCCAGTCACTTTTACTTGAAAGCGAGAATTTTCACTCTCAAAAAGGCACAATGCCCAAAAAGAAACAATACTCCCAACAAAGATGAAAAATTGTAGATTACTTTCACAGGGTCTTATTCTACAATGGAGAAAATATCCACACTCTAGCTAGGCGTCTTTGAAAAGAATATTTTCCTTTTATACAGAGATAAAAAGCAAAGCTTTCAGGTCAGAGGCTATAGGGGAAAAGAGCTAATGTCTCCCCATGCTTTGAAGTTACGAGTAGTCCCTCGTTACAGAAGTGTATTAGAGCTACTAGTAAACCGAGCCAGCATATTTAATAACCGCTTTCAGTATGGGTGGTATATGGATTATTCTGTACGTAACACAGCAAGGAAAGTTGCAGGTGAGCTACAAACAACCTTTCTTTTACACAGACCTTTCTTTTAACACGTTAACGCTATTTTAAAATACGCCGTGGCTAAAAGGTAACACGTGATTTATAGACCCCAGAGGAAGACTGCTCTTTGTAAATGCATCTGAAACAACTCTAGACTGCAAACCAGGATTAAGTGTTCCTCTCCCAGTGAAACGTAACACACGTAATAGGTTTCGTACTGGTGTGTAATATATGAGAACAGCAAATTTCAATCTAAACACAACAGTGATGGTTAATAGTAAATGATGTCTCTGTTGCTTTTGTCGGCAGACAGGAGGAAGCGGGCTAAACCACCATGGTCTTCCACAAATTCTTAGAGGCAACACCCGAAGAACTTAATGCACCAGTTTACATTGTTCCTAATGTACCAATGCACTGATTTACTTCTTAACTCACCTTTTGGAAACCTGCACCTCAAAATTCATGGGCTGCTGGAATGATATCAATAAAGATTGCCTTAAAAATCAGTCAAAAATATTAACCAAATTGTTGGTGTTATGCAGCACAAAGCCATGTCACAGTAAGAGACGCTTTTAGAAGAAATTATTGAATTATTTTTAATTCTTTTTTGTGTGTGTCTATGTAAACTGAAACTTTCTAGGACTACTAATCCTCATGATACAAGGTTTAGTAGTTTTTTTGGTAGATTTTTTTCTGTTATAGTTAAGGCGTGAAACCTTAGAATAGTTTTGTCTAGTTTTAAACCTTTCAGATGTTTGCTTATCCCGAAGAGTTAACCCCTATGAGCAGAACAGGAGGAAAACAGAAGCCAAGGCCATGAAACTCACCGAAACCAATCCTGAGACCTGGATGATCTGAGCTTGTGCAAGACACCAGGGGTGAAAAGTTTATGGTGAGGAAGACTACTGACTTCATCCCTGAGACCCCTAATGACCACTACCAAGAAGTACGGTGCAGACGCAAAGGGGCAGAGAACTAATTTTAATACAAAGCGGGGATAGCCACTGAATATGTATAGGTATATTATGTAATCTCATGGATATGTAATATTTAGGACATATAACCACAGAAAATGACCGTGCTCAGCGCGTGCACCTTTGGGAGCGATCCTGTGTGCGTCCAGCGCTGAATAAACATACCTCCTTTATAAGCCTCTAAGGTTGTGACGCTGCTATTCCGTGCGTCACTCAAACTAATAAAAAAAATGTATCTTTATTCTCTGAGGTATTTGATATCCTCCAACAGACCACACACAAGAAAATATAATTTCTGATTAAGTTTTGTATAATTTGGAAAATCATGTTTGTTTGGATATTAGTGAAATATTAATTGCTGACTGAGACCACTGATTATGCAAATTTGAAAATTACATGAGTACTATATAGGTACTCTGTAGTTTGACCATTTCTTAGTAGACAATCAAGCAGAGAAATTTTCCACTGAAATCTCTCAAAATCTCAAGTATTCTGAGAGCAAAAATGCAATTACCCTATGTTTGAAGCAGAGACAGATGCATTCTGGCAAGTTTTCTTGTCAGAGGTGCCTACAGGAACTTCTGTAAGACCCCCAGATTTCAGCCAGACATGAGTCACCACAAGAAAGGTAGCAAAGGTTTGTGAAGAACTTACACTAGGGAGGTTCTGCAGGAAAGATGGAAAGGATTCAAAAGAAATAAAAGCGAAGCAGAAAGGCAAGGAATAGAAAAGTGATAAAGAACATGAGTTCAGGGGAAAGCTAAGAAAAACAGGATTAAAAAGCTAGATACATGAGGAGAAGGGACAAAGAAAGAAAACTGCAAGGAAATAAAATATGAGGAACCTTAAGTAGAAAGGAAGAAGGGAAATACCAATCTCAGTGTTTCCTGGTGCAGCAGCAAAGAAGCAAATCCTCTCCCTGTAGGCTCAGGTACCTGCCACAAATGTCCAGGAGGAATTTTTGAGTCTGATTATTCTTAACAGATTTCCAGATTACATTTTTAGCTTTCTAAGTTTTGTTTATAAATATGTTTAAGATGAGCAATTCACTGGAAATATTGCAGAACATGATGTCCTAAATAACAGCAGCTTTTCTACACTCCTTTTCCACACTGGTAAAATATGTTTGAACCGAAGATATTGGCTTCACGATGCTATGAAATCACTCTGCTCCTCTGATGGAAGATACATCTCCAAAAGCAGAGCTGTCTGAAGGGAGCATCCTCCATCCCTCCAGCTGTAAACCCACTGCAATAGCGTGAACTCACCTTGTAAGACAGTATAAAATTCACTATATAGACATAAACCTGGATAATTGGTGCAGCAGAAAAGGCTCACAAGCCCCATTACAAGAGCATCAGGAACAGAGAATTGTAAACCAGTGTCCATGCCCACAGCAGCTGTATTCATCAGATTTCCTGAGGTGCTTGACAGCTTTTAGTGAATAAAATAACAAAAAATGCAGGTCTACTTTTTCAATGGGAGGTGTTACACACAAAGGCTATCTTTTACTTATCTCAGATGATTCAAAGTGCCAAGGTTATAATGGATGGCGGCCTGTTTTCTGTTTCATAATCTTTTATGCCAAACTGGAAATCTCCAAATTTTTTCCAGGTGTTTCCAGGCTACCTCCTTAGCGACACACTTCAAGCTGGTCTGCTCTGGTCTGCTCTTTCTTCATCCTTCCTCCACACCAATTTCTGCCTTACTGCTGAAGTATCTGCGCAATGGCAAGAGGGTTCCCCAAACCCTTTCTCTTTTCGTACGTCAGCATAACTCTAACCCATTTAGATGGCAATATTTTTTAGACTCATTTTCTCCCCTTTTTTGGGGGAAAGCCCTACATGGACCCCTTTCTAGCTCCCCGAGCAGAACCAGAAGGAGCAGGGAGTGGGTTTCCAGGTGGGAAGTGTGAGCAGGGGGATTTTTGTGTGGAATTTGTGGCAATGCAAGGTGCAGCTGTAGGGATCCTTGGCAGGTTGGTGGGCTTCTGTTTGGCCCTTGTTTATTCTTAAACTGTGAGTCCCCTGGGAACAAAGACCATCCAGTGCATGTGTTTGGAAATAAGCACAAGAGAAGGCTCTGCTGCTAACAAATAACTGATGAGAGTTTTCTTTAGAAAGCAATGTGAATTATAAACAATACTACTGCCATGTGTTAAAAAAGAACAAGGTCACTAGTGAGAAAGAAACTAACTGTTATTCTTAAAAGACAAAGTCAGGAGATACAAAAGGGCATACATCATTTCCCTCTGAAACCGTATGATAAAATGACAGCAAAAATCAGCTTAGAAGCAACACGTGAACTAGCCTTCTGTGCCTCCTGCTCTCTTCCTTCCAAGACTAAATGGATCTGTGTCTCTCTTTTGTCACATTGTTGTAACTTTCATTCAGTCTCCCCACTTCACCTTGACCGCATCTGAACAGTGACAATATGTTTCTTGTTCTTCACACTTTTCCCAGCAAGGATCACTGACAGCCTCTTACTTTGTATTTTCTCAGCTTTTGAGGCAGTGATTTTTTTTTTATTTTTCGTTCCCTTCTTTTTCCCCCAGCCATCATCATTGCTATTTGGAGAGAATTTGGTTCAATTTCCATTTTAAATGTGAAATGTTTGAATTAGCTCATAATGTCTCCCAGCTTGCACAGGAAAGAGTTAGTCTTTAAAAAGGAAAAAAAAAAAAAAAAAAAGGAAGTTTTATTTTTTGCAAAATAAAAAAATGAAAAGCTACCGAATAATCTTAAATCATTTTATACTGCACATAAAACTTGAGAATAATGAGAGCTCTTCAATTTAGAAATGATTGGGGTTCTAGGCATATGAATCAGAGAGAGCTGTAAAATTATTAGAACACTACGGCATCTTTCATAAGCATTTCAATTCAGAGGTGATCAAAGATTCTGGACTTGCAGAGCAATTTACTTGGCATTTGCAGGAAAGCCTCACTCTTTCAAACTGAAGCACTCTTAACAATATGAAGAACTCCAATAATTTTAAATTGATGTATACCATACATGCCTAGAAATCCAATTTAGTCTTTAAATAAAAACATTATAACTTCAGAAGTATGAAGGGCCCACCCATAACATAACAGCAATCTAGCCTTTCCAATTCACATGTCAATTCTGCCTGGCTGTTATTTCTCCCATGCCAGGTTTTTCTGGCATGAGGAATTGCTGAAAACATTAGAGAGATGAGTATTTGCCTCTTTTATCCCTACGCTTCAGGCCTGGTTTCTGGTTTACTATGATTTTTTTTTCCTAAATCCAGTGAAATTCTGGTCAGCCTCACATTGCAAGCTGATTTGCAAGGTGTAAATGGCATTTTTAAATACTTTTAAATACTGCAGATTAACACCAGAAGACAATGTTTAAGCCACGTCAAAGATGCTATACATTCTCAACCAAAACTTTAATGCAGCTGAGTTTAAGTTTGTAAAGAAGTATATCTATTTTTCATTTAACTGAGCTTAAGTTCGCAAATAAGTATTATCTATTCTTAATGGAAAGACAATGTAGATTGAATTCTAAAACAATATTGATAGGGTGGGAAAATAAAATTAAGTCTGAATTTTAAAAATTACATCTCAAGTGTACATGAAAAAAAGTCATGAAAAGTCTCCCGAGCAGGTGTTGACCCAGCAGGTCCTCTGTTGCTTCCATGCAAATTGTCCTTCTACGTAGAACAAACTCCTGTCACCAGCCAACTCGTGAAGTCTCTCGGTTTGACACAGCAGGCAACTACCTTCCCAGTCATACTGGGCATACAAGAAACCCTTCTTGTAGCCCACAAGGCTTGTGAGTGGTCACAGGACAGCTGCTGTCTACAGAAACTCCATTTTATTTTTCCTTGTTGACCTAGATGTAGGGCTGTGTGAGACACAGATGAGGCAGCCAGCAATATTTCAGGTTAGATGCAGTCTTGGTGCCCAGGTCTGAAAGTATCATATTCGCCTCTAACAAGGTGCTCTAAGAACATCAACACAAGTTTGGATACACCTCGATAATGCTGGGGATGACCTGTGCACCAGAAATAAGTAGGCAGAGGGGACTGATCAGACTAGGTGACCATGAATGTTTCCCTCAGGCTTTAAAACCACAAAGAAGTGAGTTCATTTCATGCAGGAGATGCAGGTCACACACTGGTAGATGGAAAAGCCCCAGACAGCATAATCTGCTTTTGTCACAAATTGATAACATTTGTTGCCATTATTTTAAATTTTACAAACTATAATTAGCTTCTTCAATGTGCAGCATGTTAAAATACTTCTGAGTTGGAAGGAACTTCTGGAAGTCACCTGGTGCAACCCTTGACCCAACAGAGAACCAAGATAGATCAAATTGCTTGGGATTTTGTACAGTCAAGGTCTGAATATCTGCAAGGACGTCTTTTTATAAATCACAAATGCTTCTTTATGTTCTTTACCTTTTGAATTACAGTGTTCTAAAATTAGGAAATTTCACATTTTCTGTCTGAGAAGTTGATAGCCAGGCCTGTTTCTAAGGATAGAACATATCTATGAAATATTAATGTGGTGTAAACCTTGAATGTTTTTTAGTATTATTGGAATTCATGTGATCTATGATAAGGTCTGTTCCGTTCCCCATGGGCTACAGCTTAGCCTCAAGACTTAGTGGATGTGTGACTTAGTGTAAATTTAGTGGAGACTATGATGTCTATAAACCCCTACAAAAAAAAAAGTATTAGTAGATATATCTACCTCGAACTATGCCAGGTTCACTGTCAGACAGCAGAAGTGCTTACAAGTATCCATCCTAATGTTCTCAGGCTTATAAAATTAATTTAGCCCTTTGAGGTGGAGACTGACACCAGAGGATGCATTTTAAAGTATGCATTCTCTTTCCTTTAAACCAGGAAAGGACACTAAACCTCTCTGAAATCTTTTAAATCATGAAACCTGAATTAGCTGTAGCTGGACAAATTTGTGAAAAAGCTTGAGGACCAAGCCAAAAAGGTTGGATGTAATATTGCATATTTCACATGCATCTTAATTATTTTGACCTTCCTTACCCATATTTTTGTGTGTGTGAAGTTTGAAAGGAAACTTGTTTTGGAAATGTTAGAAAAGGAACAGTAGCCATGGCTTCAAAAGGGGAACCATCTACATGATCCCTATTAAATGTAGATGCGGCCAGAAAAAGAAGAGACATTGCCAATAAGCAAATATTTTCCAATGCCTAAATTCCTTGTAATTTCAGCTGCAGTCTTAAATGACATTTAAATGCATGTAATGTGTATAATTTATTTCAGGAACAAACTATTTTAGCTTAGTATAGCACTTAACTTTGACCTTCACCTATTGAAATAAAGCATATGGGAGAGAAATGTGTTCCTGTCTTTCCTGAAGATGTTTTTTGGCAGTGCCCTGTAAGACAAGGTTGTCCAAACAGAAGAGAAAAATAGTTCAGGCCATTACAACTACTCTGTGCAGTAGCCAGATGCCTCCTATTATTTTTGAGTCAAAACCTCAAATGTTCATGACACGACAAAAATCTAGAAGTCTAAATCTGTAGCTAACCGTTCAGCTTCCTCAGTGTTGAAAATTATTGTTCTACTTTGAGCAGTTTAATCAGGTACTTAAAATTTCCCTTTATGCACAGAACAGCTATCATCTGAAACGAGCCACTTTCAGCCTTTCCAGAAGCCTCAGGCCAGGAAAAGAAAAAAAAGTAAATAATGTCAGAAAAAGCACCTAAGCTCAATAAACTCCACTAAAAACTTAATAGATTGCCCTTTAGGATTCACCTCAACCTCTTAATATGTTCTAAAATCTAACCTGCCTAATTTCCTTAAGTTTTAACACATGGTAGCACATTTTTAAAAATACCATTTTTCTATGCTAAAAAAGAACTAAAAAGAATGGCCTTTTATAAACCATTTACTTCTTTTGGTTTTAAAATGTTACGGTGTACAGAGAACAGAAGGAACAGCCCTGAACTAGGAAAATACCCATCCAAGTCAAGACCAGCAGCTATCAGTTACTTTTGCTGTAGATTTCTCCAAAAAAAGCCTATTTTCTGATGGTTTTGGTTTATTTTCACTGCCTATTAAATACGATGGAAACAGAGTGTGTTTTGCACACTCCTATAGTTCAAAAATTCCGAAGGGATTACACTGAAGCTTTCCAAATAACTTATTTGGTCGCAAAGAACATCCACGAATTGTTAGGGTTTCAGCCCAAAGACCAAGGGCTTCACACAGTTATAAAAGTTTAGAAACAGGAGCTTATGAAACGGACCTTTCTGGTAATCCAGCCATGGAGGGCTTCATCAGCTATCAGCAGTAACACAGCAGTGTGATGCTGTTCCTTAACAATATATGTAGGATATTTGATTTGTTGTATAGCTCTCTATATATAGGGCACTTCCTCCAAAAGAAAATCCCGTTCCCCTCCCTTTCTCGTTATTTCTTTCTGCTTAGTTCCTATCAAAAAATATTAAACTGAAACGATGATAAAAAATATTAAATTGAGGCCAACAACTCTGTCTTACTCTTCAAGATTGATCCCGTTGGGAAAAAAACCCACAAGTGCCAAACTATGCTTAGAACAAAGGTGAGTATCAAAAAGGATACGATAGCACTTATCACAGAAAGCACTTGTGCTTGTCAAACCACAGTCATTCTTGCAAACTGACTTGTGTTCTACCAACAAACCGAATACAGAGTGAGTACTGTTCAGGCCTTCTTCCAGGACCTTAAAACTAGATGCAAACTAGTTTATATGTCTATGTGATAAAGTTTTCCATACCTCAATATGCATATTTATATACATATTTGATTTGTGACACTTTGTAAATACCATAATTCCCATAATAAAGTAGATAACCTTGAGACCATAATGACAAAGAAGTATTGAAATTTGTGCCTAGTTTCATCCTGAAAACCCTTACTGTAGTCAGCAAAAATTTACAGAACCTGGGCAAAGATATAAATACCTATATCTATTTAGCATTTAGATTCTTGAAGCAATGCGTGAAGCATCATACGCTAGTGGGTGAAAAATACTGCAATATGAACTTGCAGCCAAATTTCAGCACAACTGAATTTGTTTCAATTTATAAATACGTGAAAATTAAAGCCTTTGTCCACTTTAGCACACAACAGCTAACATCGGAAATTATTTCATAGAAGAGAACGCAATTCTAAAGTGAAATACAGCCCTTAGTCAAGACCAGAAGATTTATTGAAAAGAAAAAAAGTTAATCTTTTATTTTACTTCTTTGTTTTTCTCTTTTTCTCATTTAATGCTTTTTCTTCACCTTCTTTATTCTCATTCTTTTGTCCTTTTTCAGTGCTTTTAGAGGTAGAAAGAAGAGAGCAATGCTTGAAGCAGAGAAAAAAAAATGGGATGGAGATTTTCTTAAAAGCTTGAAAAAAATCTAAAATAAGGCTGCAGATTTTCATAACTAAAGAACTAGATGAGGTCTCCATCAGTAAATAAATATCCCTTAAGAAATGAGCAATGAAAATTGCTTCATATTATAAGTGGAAAATGTATTCCTCTGTTGACCAGATCTACCCATCAGATAATAACAGAAAGTTAAAAAATAATAAATAAGGGGTTGTGGTTTGGTCAGGCCGTCGGGAGAGGAGAGGTTGAGGATGGGAGATGAACTGAGGATGGTTTTCCATACACCCCCTTCCACTCACTGCGGAGGGTGTTGAATATTTCCTCCCCTCTCGCCTACCAGAGCTGCACAGGAAAAGTGATGCCCTTCAGAGCATCCCCCACTGCATAAAGGCATCGGCATAAATCAAGGCTTAGTGTGCTGAGTCTCTTTGCTTCCTTAAGGACTAAATTCGTCTTGAACATGGAATAATTCTCCATTTGTCACAGACCAGGAGAAAATAGTCTGGATCTAAAAAATCAAATTTTGCTGCATCTGGTCTCAGTATACATTTGCTCGACTTAGTTCAACTTGAAGAATCTTCAACAAGAAAAAAGTGTGTATTTCTCCTAGATGACTCACTCAACAAAGTTACAAACCTGGATGACTAACTGGATACTAAACTGACTGATGGTCAGTGCAAGGCCACTCCTCACATTTCAAGCAAAATGATATTGAGGTAAGGAGATTTTGAGCAAGGTATTCCACATTTGTGAATAAAGAAAATCTGGGAGGGCATAAAGCTGCCAGATTTTACTTAATTTCCTCCTCCACTAAGACCTCCACCTTGTACAAACATAGGAAACTACATCCCAGGGATGTGAAAAAGTACAGAAGACCTTAGATCCTGAAATGTCTCCTGCCCTCTGGTGATATGGCTGATATGGGGTCAAAGCCAACCAAATATGGGTGATACAGGATCAAACCAAAACATAACTCTTCAACTTGTGTGGTGGTGATGTGGCTGGGAAATGAAGGGCCTTCTCTACTCCACCAGCAGCTCCTGTGATTGAACTGATGCTTTCTAATTGTGTAAGCTAATTGAAGGCAAACAGTACTTGATTTTGTTTCAAGGTCATCATAGACCCATGAACAAACCCAAGAATCACCCAGACTTTGTGACTTTCTTGCTGTGACCACCAGAACCTCATGGTTTGGGGAACACTTGAGGGAGCCACTCCAGTTGCAGGGGCTGAGGGCTTTTGAATTTCTTCCAGTCAGTAGAAACATAGCATCACAGAATTGTCTAGATTGGAAGGAACCTTTCAGATCACTGAGTCCAAGCATCAACCTAACACTGACAAAAATCATCACTAAACCATTGCCAAGCACCACATCTACCCATCTTTTAAATACCTCCAGGGATGGTGATTCCACCACTTCCCAGATCTTGTGACAGAACTGGCAAGAATATTTTGAGCAAGTTTCACCAAGCCAGCAACACACGTTTGCAAAAATATGTAATTTTCTCCCCAGTAAAATGGGCATTGAAACTCTGAGGTTCACATTAGAGGTGGCAGGATTGTCTGGTAGATGCTGTTTTTTTACATGCATCCACAAGACATCAGCAGGTAGACTTGGGAGTGCTTGTGGATGAGAAGCTCAACATGACCCGGCAGTGTGCACTGGCAGACCAGAAAGCCAACTGTATCCTGGGCTGCATCAAAAGAAGCGTGACCAGCAGGTCGTAGGAGGTGATTCTCCCCTCTACTTGTGAAACCCCACCTGGAGTCCTGTGTCCAGCTCTGGAGTCCTCAACATAGAAAGGACACAGACCTGTTGGAATGGGTCCAGTGAAGGGCCACGAAGATGATTAGAGGGATGGAGCAACTCTGCTGTGAAGACAGGCTGAGGGAGCTGGGGCTGTTCAGCCTGGAGAAGAGAAGGCTCTGGGGAGACCTTATAGCAGCCTTCCAGTATCTGAAGGGAGCTACAGGAGAGCTGGAGAGACAAGGGGTAATTGTTTTAAATTTGAAGAGGGGAGATTTAGATCAGATATTAGGAAGAAATTCTTTACTGTGAGGGTGGTGAGACACTGGAACAAGTTGCCTAGAGAAG
>VZRU01019021.1:639760-653039 GCA_013398155.1 Pedionomus torquatus | reverse complement strand
GGTGGTGGTGATACAGTTTGGTTTCTTTTCTTATTTTCCTCCCCTTCTCTCCGGCGCTCAGTCTTTTGTGTCAGCTTTCAGAAATGCTCTGTTTGACTGGCAGCCTGTCACAGATCAGTTACCACCTAAAGCCGCTTGGCAGGGAGAGGTGACGGCCCAGGAAGGGATCTAAGTGGGTTTATCAGTGCTTCTTTACGCCTCGTGAGCTCCTTGACACAAAAGGAAAGGGTATTAAAGATCTAAAGCGAGCCCAAAAGCGTGAAAGCTCCTTATAGGCTGCAAGATGCGGATGTGACTAAATTTTTAAATATTTTGAGTTGATGCTATTCATTTTGCCAATAGAGTAGAAAGAATTTTTGTTACAGAAATGAGTGTATGTTCCACTTGAGTGAGATTTGGAAAAGGGAGGAAGTCCCTAAATATGTGCTCGGAATATTACAACTACCCTGTATTTACAATCATGCATCTGTTTTGAATATATATAAAATCTGACATATTTCTTTAAAAAAAAAAAAATAATCCAAAAAACCAAACCCACAACAAACCAAACCACGGTCATTTAGCACATACAGTACTCAATTTCCTGCTACTATTGCTGAATTAATTTAGGGGGTTTTGTGTTTATTTGTTTGTTAAACTTTAAACGCTAGAACGTAGTAAGAAGGGTTGGCAATTTTCAAATCCTATAAAAGGTAAGCATGGAAAAGGTCCAGAATTCATTAGGTATATGCCATATCTCCTTTCAAGCTCTTTTATGCATGGATTATTGTTAAAGTAGTGTATTTTTAGCATGCCAGTGGCTTCTCACAGCACATTACTACAACCATAATGGTTACACTATAGGCGGCAGCGCGCAAAGCCTTTCCCTTTGTTCCAAATTTACCAGATCTCAAACTCTTTTATTGTCCAATTTAAATTAAAACGCAAACATTTCTATGGGAGACAACATCAGCAAGGTGTACGATTCATGGCTGATGAAATATCAAAAAAGCCAACCTGCATCCTGGTGGTCAAAACAGACAGATTTTTTTCATAATCTACTTTAGGGGAATTATATGTATTCTAAACCTCACATAAGCAGAGGGTCATATTCCAGCATTGCTGAATGTTAATGAAAATTATACAGAGATCAAGACTTGTCATGCTCAAGACGATAACTTTCTTTTTTTTTTTTTTTCATTTACTCCAAAAAGATGGGTGGTATTTATTTATACACTTATATTTTTCATGGTTTTACCTAATTCATTTTGAAAGAAAGTTTTTACAGTGTTTGGGATCATAATAACATGTGCGGGTCAGGTTGTTTTTTTTTTCAAATACAAAAGAGTAAGCCTCAGTCCTTCTCTGGATTCGGTAGAGTCTCCCAACTTGTTTTTCATGTCATTATAGCCCCTCCTAGCCTTCACATCTGCTGTCTACCATTTTCATTGCTTATAAGCAGCAGGTGAATGGCCCAAATGAAAGATTTAACAAGCCCTCAGCAGAGCTGCTGCCCTGAAATTTCACTCCCCTACACAATGCTCTTTCCCTCTCTTTGTCTGAACTGAAAAGGGGTTTTCTCACACTATTGTCTTGACTGTTGCCTAATTTTGTCATCCTCTGTAAGTTTCTGTAAGCAGCAACTGAGCAGGGTGAAGTGAGTACTGTTAAAATATTTTCATGCTATTTCCTCAAATTTGTAAGGCGGGCAACTTAAACCATCCTCCCACCCCTTTGTGATTAGGAACCTGTAGGAACTTGAACTATTTCCTAATGGAAATACGAAACCAGAAAATTAAGTACCAATATTTGTACCAACAGTTCTTCCACATCCATCTTTTCAGAGTGCTTTATTTACCAAGTGTCTACCAGACCAACAAAAATCGAAAACTCAGTTTTTGAGCAGTTATGATTAAATCCTGCAGCAAACAAAGCTGGAAAATAAATACATCTGAATAACTGAAGATACAGGAAAATTGCAATAGCCTTAGTTGTTTTATCCACAACTAAGAAAATCTAAATTTATCTTTTTTTTTTTTTTTTAATTTTCTTGTGCATAAATGACCAGACTTTCAGTTCATTCCCAAATACAAGTACAGTACCACATCTCATCTCCCCCAGAGAGGAGGGATCATAACTCACCCAGCGAGGATCATAACTTCTCCAGCCATATCAATAATGAACTTGGTACTTCCTCTGCAGGCTAACCAGAAGGATAACTAACACACTATACCAATTACCTCTGAGGTGGATTGAAGCAAACTCAAACTCATCACAAAATTCACTGGTGTAGTATGCCATCAAAATGAAGCTTTAAAGAGGCCTAAACTGAGATTTGAAGATAGGAATTTGCTAATCTAAAGCCTTCATTTTAGGTGACATATGTATTGTGGCACAGTGAGGTCTACCTTAAATAAGCTCGGGCTTTTAATTGTGTGCCTGCTGAAGGAACAAACCACAAGAGTTGCAGCCTGCTCTCCACCGGCCACAAGCCATAGCAGGTGACATGTGGTTGTTGGTGGGTACTCACCATGGGGACTTGTGGCCACAGCACCTCCAGTCCTTGAGGAGGGCAGCAATGGCAGGAGGACCAGATCTCCATGCTATGAAAGAACTGGGGCAAAGAAGAGATAAAGAACGTTATTTCCATCTGTCTCAATACAGAAGCCCACACCACGCTAAATTAATCAATCCACTCCATGTAACAGGGCGTGCAGATAGAAACCTAACTGCTCTTACCCAAACCTTAGTTTTGGGGCTTCAAGTTCCTGCCAAAGTGAAACAGACTACTGTGTAAAAACCCCGCAGACCTTTCTGTTGGCAAGCACTGGATTGTCACTGACACACTGTTAAACCGTGGTTTAACTACAGTGACAACTGTCAGTGTTCATCCTTGAACACATCAGAACCCCTCTAACCCAAAAGCGCTATTTCTGTACCTTGACCTATCTGAACATCAGTTTTAAAGATGCACACTATGTAACAGATATAAAAGATAGGTATAAACACAGTAATATCCTGCTTATCAGTAAAAATTTTAGACACTATTAAAACAGCTGGTATCTGCCACATAAAGGCAGTTGCATAACGGAGGCAGAAAAGCTTAATGTCTGTGAGATCTTTAAAGTTTCCACTAGGATGAAGGGTGCTATAAAAATATTTTTAAGCCTGTAACTAGCAAAAATGACTTCATTATGATCTCATGTGCTGCCAGAGCACCAATTAAATTGACTTGATAATGTTATGATTAGGCTGTACTTTTCATCAGTTACAAAGCTCTTGATTGAAGAAGAGATTTGCAACATTGAAAGAAATGACCTTGTGATATGGATTTTTATCAATGACTTTTTACCTTGCTGGTTTCCAATTACATGACAAATAAATAATAGTACTTGCAGCTTCTATTATACTTCTGAGGATCCCAAAGTACTCTGCTGATTAATTAGCTTCACAAGAGCTGTGAGAGTTAGATACATGTTATCCTGTTCTTTAACAATTCAGAATTCAAATGTGATATCTTTGTCCCATTCAAATAAATGGCAAAAATCTTCTTGACTTTAGCAGGGGTAGGATTTCACTCAGAGAGTTTAAGCAGTTTGACCAAGGTCACAAAATCTGTCTGCAGCAGAGCTGGGACATTGCTCCTTTCTCACAGCCATTGCAGTTCAAGCCATAAAGTAAGTCAGGTAAAACATGCCCAACCTTTGAATCACGCTTAATCCTGTACTTCCATCATGAAGAAACCACCTTTAAAATTCATAACGTACTACTATTGACTTCATTAAATAAAATAATAAAAAACCCCAACAACAACAAAAGCCTAAAAAGCAAATTCACATAATGCAAAAACATTTAACCGGTGAGAAGAGCCCATATTCCACAAAGCACCTTTTCAAGTCCTTTTCAGTCTATAATACATTACAGTTTGAGAACACTTGCTTTCCAGTATTTATATGAGCACATACATTGAGTGTGTATTTGTATTAAATATGTTTTGATATTTGTCTCAAGATGAGTTCATAAAATAAAATCAATTCACAGTACAGCAGTCTATTCAAAGTTTCTCATGTTATGCTAATGCAAATTCAAAATGATGTAAGAAATTATATCATAATAAAGAATAACTAAAAAAAATAATCTATTCTTCAATGCTCTAAAATACAGTTATGGTTCTTCTTAGAGCTAACAGCTGCTTGGGATACAGTGCAGTGAGTGTCCTCCACATTGCACTCTAGATTCCTTTGGAAAAAAAGGACAGGGAGACAATTTGTTTTTCACTATTCAGTTATGGAACAGAGTCAAGAAAAAAAGAGATCTTTCTGGAGTCAGTTCAAAAAATGTGGCAACAAGAGCAGTGACTGCTGAGCTGCATTGCCTCTTGTCTACCAGGCAGGCTGATTCCCCATCAGAGGGGAAGTGGAACCTTTTTATTTTTGGGAACCAAAAAATACACCAACTAATCCTTTGCCAAAAGAAAAAGCGTGAAAAAATTCCTTCATTTCAGGGATTACAGGCAAACTCAATGCCTATCCCTGAGTTTGAGATAAAAGAATTATGATAGCAGCCCCAGCTCAGTGCTCCTCTCTTCTTTCTTCAAAAGATATTCCAAGGATGCTGCAGTGGATGTGAAAAGGATTCTTTCATCATTAATTGTCAAATGTGGACACACTGGTGAAATGTAATTCTTGCTTTTGTGGTGTTGGTGGATGGAGAGGAGACCCTAGAAAGGGAAAATGCAACCAGTGCAAGAGGTGCCTCTGTATGGAGAATGGGAAGGTGACACCTACAGACATTTATAGACACTTGCAGGAGGAGATGCGACACTTGCAGCAAGAAAAAACAGAGTGAACTGGGATGACCTTTAGCACTGACTGCACAGCCACCAGTGTCAGAAAAATGCTCCCCCTCCAAACACATTATTAGGGAGCTAAGGATGGCTAAAACCACTACAACTGAATGCAATCAATTAGACAGTGCTAACCAGAGCTGGCTGGTCTACACGGCCCAATAAGCATTATGTGGGCAGGCACAACTCTGACCTGCACTGGAATCCCCAGGTTTCTAAAGCTGTGAAAATTATACAATAAAACCATTCTTTTAAAATATTTTTACACTTTCAATACCTTTTTGTTATAATAAATTTACATTATTAATTTTATATATTTTTATATACTAAATAAACACATCATAACAAGTAACAAGTTATGTTATAAACTTACCTCTATTATAAAACCACGTAATTTCATTTGATCAGGACACATTTAGTGCAGTAGCTGGGAGAGGGAAAGAAGTTTACAATCAGCGTTTAATCTCTTTACCAGCTCCATAACAGCAAAAAAATTAAGCAGGTTTTCGTGGTATACACAAAGGCTCTAGGCAATGCCAACCTTGTGTCTTAAATTACTGCTTAAAGATAAAGCAAAGCATAAGCCATTTTACAATTGTACAGAAGTGGCTTTATTGTTTTTGACCCATAAATGCCAAATTTCACATAAACCATGGTGTAACATAAAAACCTCTTTCAAGTTGCCTTTTGCAGCCACCTCAGAAGTCACGTATGGACTTCCATAGGTCATAGGTAGAAAATCCTTACTCTTCACCACCCAGGAATTACCACTAGGCAAAAGGAAGTCTCAGTAGTGCAGCATTCCCCAAATCCGTGTGCAGTGTACTTTGGGGGGTTCTGGCACATCCCCAGACAATAACAAGCCGGTTATGCTGCAAAAGACTACCTGATACAGGCAGTCATAACTTCAATAGCAGGATTCGGTTATATTCCTGTTTATGGACATAAAAATGAAGGCTAATTCTCAAAAGATTCTGTGTCGACAACTCACAATTCAGTTTTAAGTAAGCAGAGATATTTATATCACAGAGATAAAAAGAAACATTAAAAAAAATACCAAAACAACAACAAGAAAAAAAAAACCAATGNAAAACAACAACAAAAAAAAAAAACAATGAATTTTCAAAAGTTTCTATTTAAATTAAAAAAGTCAGGAAAAATCCTGAAGATATGCCCATAGGAAGACATGTTAGTACCTCCTGGGATATTAGCAATAAGATTTATCTCCTTCTTCCAAAGAGTCCCAGCAAGAAACAGTGTCCAACCGAGTTTGGAGAAAACAGATAAAAGATTTGACCTCCAGTCTGTAATAACAGCAGTGGACACTGAACTAGATTATCTGGCTGGCAGGGTGAATTAGCTTGACCACTAAGTGGACATGATTAAAATCAGGGATGGACAGACTTTTGAGCAGACAGTAAGAGAAGAGCAACATAGATCACTCCATTTCATGTGCCTTCTGGCATACTATCATTTGCTTCTGGAGTAATACCTTACAAAGCTGGACACCAATAAATCATAATATCTATTTTTCTGCCGAGGCTGCAGCTGATGAAGTAAAAACACTTAGTGCATAATTAAATGAAAAAACCAGCAACTTGCCTCTTTTTTTTTTTTTTTTTTTTTTTTTTTTTTTTTTTTTTTTTTTTTTTTTTTTTCCCCAAGGAAAGCTTCTCTGCCACGAAACACAGCAGATACTAAAAGAGAAACAAGTAATTCACGTTGTGGCATGTATATCACTTTTTTTTATTTTCTTGATATTTCTGCATTGGATTTTCTCTCTTCTCCCTTCACCTATACTCTTCTTCTTTATTAAATGCAAACTCAAAGAAGCTTAAATCAAATATACAAAGTCAGTAAGTTCAAGCGGATTCGAAATTAGGTGAAGAAAGTTCACTCAAACTCACAGACTGTATTTCTGGCTTTAGCAATTCTGAAAACAAACATAATCTGTATCCATAGGGGAAGAACAGGAAGCAGCCTCTGATGGTAGAAATGCAGATCTAAGTCTTTTCAAATGCAGTGGATTTTAATAAAATTTTCTTAAAATATCCTTTGACTCCTGTTGGCTGCTAGGTTGAATGGGGCAACACAAACCTCACAAATTATTATTTAGAATATTTTTGATATTGTTATTTTCACAATCATTATTCCATTATGATTTAAGACTTGCAGTCAAGATTATGATTTATAAAAAGCTCTGCTAGCTTAAAAGAAATAATACTTCTGTGCTATTTATTTTCTGTTAAAGCTCACAGACCATCACTTCTTCCAACCATCTACACCCCAGTGTGGATGTTATGTCTGTTTCTTTCCAGTAAAGGATTCCATTTCCTTATTTGACTAAAATGCTCTGATAATCTGTTGTTTACTTCTAATCAGAATTTGGAACCTCATCTGCATTTTTAAAGCTACCAAAAATTTGCTAAAATAAGGATCATACGATGATCTTTTCATTAAAACAAACACATGCAACTGGTGTTGTGATGCTTACCATTAATGTACCATTAATGTAGCTCCATGGAGGGCAATAAAATAAGTTGAGGCAGCCAAGGATACTACTGATGTAGATACACACAAATTATAAAGCTTGACAGTTCCTTCAAACCCAAAGAAAATTCTCACAATGAAGATGTATAAGGTGAGACTTCCTAATCCATCCAAATACTGACAAGTATTTTGTCTAGCTTGTGTTCAGATACAGAGTAATTTGAAGCTAAATCATTTTACATTACAATGGACATTAATGAAAGCCTCTTAAATTAAAGATCCTCTTTAAAAATCCTAGAAAAACAGCCAGTGACTCTCAACCATGTTGTTATTTCCAGTATGTGAATATACATGGTGAAACTGCACCATCGTTAATGGAGATCCACTTCCCCTGGGGTGGTGAACATTATTTTCCAAATTGTAGCATGAATGGAGGGAGATCAAACAAAAGTGTGGAAAAGAGACCAGGGAAAGAGAAGAGCATGAACCGAAACAGGAAGCAAAGGGGATGTGCGAATGAAGGATGTGAGGGGGAGAGGGTGGAAAAGGGAAAAGAATCCATGAACAAGATGGTATTAACAGTCAAGAAAAACCCCGCGGAAAGATGAGAGGGACTAGAAAGAAAGCAAAATCCAGAAATGATGGGAAATTATGCTGGTGAAAAAGCAGGCTGGGGGCTATAGAAAAAGAAACACCCTTTGGCCTCACACATCAATCCTGAGTGTGACCTACTGTAGAGCACAGAAGAAAAATAAAAGCTGAATAAGCCAACAATGTTTATAAAATCTGTAGGCAGTTTCCCATGGATATAAGCTAAGGTTTTGGAGAAATAATAGATTTCATAAGTAAATACTTACCTATGTGTAAGCACAAACTTACTGAACTCCTAGCTCTGGGATTTCAGGTGCAAAAATCAGCTATCAAGGGTAAAGGAACTGAAGTTTATTTTAGTCTCACAATTCTCTACTGCCAAAGAGCCAGAACTTAAGCAGTTCACACTGCAAATTTTGCAGCCCAAACCAAGCAAGTACAGCATTATTATATAAAATCAATATAGAAATGTCATCTGCAAAATCCCTGCCTGCCCTGCCTACCCCATACCAGAAAGTGTGTGTGATAACAAAACAAAGTGCTGCTGATTCATGCTGTTCCTGCAAGGGGGAGTATTTTTACATCCAAGCCTTTTCCCTTGCCCTTCTTCTTGTTGTCAGTGCAGGCAACAGAGAGAATTCCTTCTGCTTTATCAAATGGTTCATTAAGAACCCGTTTTGATGAGATACTAATGACTCTGCCCCAGTTCCCTGCAGCCTCACCTCATTTCAGGCCTGGAGGCAATAGCAGAGGCACAAAAGTCTTAGGAGTTTCGTCATGGTCATCAGCAGCAGACATACGCTGGCTGTGGTGACCAGACCCACCAGGCTGTATACACTGGGAGGAGGAGGGGCAAAGAGAGAAATCCTGATGGCCAAAAGTTTTACAAAGACAACTCCTGAAATTCTCGAGCTTGTTGTTGCTCGATTTTACTTGCCTTAAGTAAGAAAAATAAATGCTCACCCTTAATCACAATGTGATTCTAATAACCCTCATTCTTCCTAGCATAAAAAGTTAAATGCTACATATTAAAAATTGCAAAAATATTTATTTGAGCTTTAATTATTTTTCTCTTTTTGTTTTTTGGGTGGTTTTTTTCCTAGCAATTTGTCACAGTAGGCATACTATTCACAAAGACACAATTTTTCATCCAAAAGAATTGTAAAGATCCATAAGAATATGTCATGACTTAAAATAGAACACATCTATTCTTTAGCTGCACAGCACCATAAATATATAGTGGAATAGGAGGAAAGTCACCTCACAGGTAGTAACCATCTCCCCCTCATACTAATCCACTACTTCAGAGTCTTATGCAGTCTGTAGAGTATTAGACATCCTTGTAAAAACATAAGTGACAGTTTCATATTTTTTTTATAGTTTTGTAAAATAAATCTCCAGTGGATTTACCTCATAAAGCTAAATCAAAGCTGATGTTTTTAGCAAACAACACTCATAATAAAGTTGTTAATGGGTTTATCCCTTTCCATATGTTCTTGCCCATTTGTTTTTGTTTTGCTTTGAATTTCAATTTTGATGTTTTTATTGAAGTATCATGAAAATAAATGCATATATAAGAATTTACAGGGAAAATAATACATAATACAACATGTATCAAAAAAGCATACTGAAACCTAATTATAAGTGCTGGTAGAAACACAATTATTTTGAAAAGTATGTGGATTGCAGAGGAATGCAATGGATGGAAGGGATGTCACTGTACTGGAGGAGGTGGTGTGCAAAAAGGGGCATTCCTGTTACATGCACTAGCTGGCGAATTCCATCCTTATTTTCAGGCTAAAGAACCTCCACTAAAAGGATTCAGTCTTTGCTTTAAATTATTATCCAGGGGGGGGTCACAGGGACTCTGTCCCAAGGGTTCTCACCCACCAGGAGGTTTGTAGAGAATGACCACCATCCTTGAAGATATTTCAATGCTATTTGCTGCCAACACATCTACATAACAGGCTGTGCTCTTCTTTATGTTTCTTGGAAATTTCATCAAGCTTTAACATCTGAGGTTTCTATAGTTTTCAGCTGATAACTCCGAGCAGAAGAGTCAGAAGTAATCCAGCACAGTGATCAACAAGCCTTGAATTACTGTAGCAAATTCCATACCCAGCAGGAAGAGGTGCAGTCTTCAGCACAGCCTACAGTGGTACAAAGCTTTCTTTCTATTTATTTATCTAGGATAAGGAAACTCAGTTCAGCACTTTGACAGTCACAGGCAACTATCCTCTTTAGAGATGCTTTATAACCATTCTTTCAGTTCCTGGAAATATTTTCTTTTCTCACCAGCCTGGCTTCCATCATGCCCAGGAGGAGTCTAACAGACTGTTCTTCCATCAAGTAATGTCTTTCAGACACAGGGGCATGTTGTTGATGCCACTGTCTCTTCCTGATAAGAAGGAAACAGAGTTGAGTGTGTCTGCACGCTGATTTTACAACTTCTAATAAAGTGATTTAGAGTTCCAGCACATACACCGGATGAAAGAGGGGACAAAGCTCAGTTTCAAATGTCAGAGTCCTTTGCAGACAGTAACAAACGGCTGTGCTGCTGGAAAAGGACAGACCTGCAGAACTAAAACCATCAACACTGCAGTTCAAGAGCTAGTATTGGGGCTGTTGCCAATGTAAAATTCTAGACTACAATTTACACTGTCATCAGAAATGCTGGAATATCCAAAAGATTGTTAGGTTGTTTGGTGATTTCCTTCTGATCGAGATTTTCATTTGGGTTTTATAAAGAAATCTGCGATATTCTTTAAATAAGAAGATTCCATTTACATGTGTACTGTATTGATTTTCTTATTTATTTATGATTAAGTGGTTCTTAAATTCCAAGGACTTTTTAAAATTATTTTTAAATTTTTATTTTTTAACAAGATGATCATCGTAAAGTAAATAGAGACAATAGTTGACTGATCAGACTCAGACATTTGGCACTGAGACGGCAAATTCGGAAAATCTGGGTATCATAAGTCAATTTATGACCTGCAGCAACTCATTCTAAATATGAAGCAGGTAGAAACTTTTTGCTCACTAAACTTCCTACAAACCAGCTGGGTAAGGAACCAGGCCTTTATGTATGGACATTCACATAATTTTGCAGACGCCATGAGTCCTCCTTGATAAAATACCGCCATTAAAGGACAAATTATTTGGAAAAAAAACCCTAAGTCCAAGTACTCAAATGTAACTAATCCGTTAATTTAGAGATATATATTTCTCCTTTGTTATGGAATGGTTTGAAATTATGATCTCTAATTGTTTCAGGATCCAAACTCCTTTTCTTGCATGTGTGTGTGGGGACAGCGGAACTTCAGAGGTTAGGGAATTAGCCACTGCAAATATTAATTATATTACTTCAGTAGAAATTATACTATATTTGTTATTAGTCAATAAAACATTATATTCCTCATTAGAACTAAGCTGTATAATTAACTTTTTAATTCTTAATACTGTGGTAAAAAGAGGCTTGACAGAATGGAGCATAAAATGTCTTTTACAAACAATCCATTCTGTAATTAGATTGTCCTGAAAATATAATCCTTACCCTCTGGTTTAAAATTAGTATTTATAATCACAAGTCTTGGTAAATAAAAAAAATAAAAATAATGCGGAAGTCTAAGCCTGAGCAGAATGTTTTTAGTTCTGTTCCTTGTTTTCCCCTCACTCTTCTGTACCTACGAGTATTTTCTTTGAGACAGAAAGAGGGATGCAGGCTGAATGCTGAATCCAATCTTGCAAATGTTTTCTGGTTTTGCTCCCTCACATTTTCTTTTTCAGAATCCTAATGTAACATTTCCCTGTGCAATCACATGTTAAAGCCCCGGCTCCTGAACGGGTGTATTTGGCCAGCAATTAAGAAGCTCCCTGCATGAGAAATCCTCCTCCTCGCAGAATTCTTAGCCCTCATTCCCTAATGTTAGCCGAGCAAAACGGTATATCTTTATACACACACTGCAACTGCCAAGAAATCAATTCTGTGTGTTTTCCTCCCTCTTACACTTATAAAGGACCGTGATCAGTTTTCTGTCTGTTTTCTTTTACACATCCTTTCCTAGCTTTAAAGCGGTGTCTGAGCCCTTCCCCACTCCTGAAAAAGAAAAAAAAAAAAAAAAAAAAAAAAAGANAAAAAAAAAAAAAAAAAAAAAAGAGGCAAATCAAAACAGGTAGAATTCCTCTGTTACTATTAACACCTAAAAATATGATCATGAAACAAAAGCTTTGCTCCTCTGTCCAATTTGATGTCTTTTTCATGCTGCCTCAGTGATGGCCAAATAATTGGTTGTTCACTTGTGTCCTTGTCTCCCCCGACAGTTCCACAGATGCCCTGAACAATGCTCCAAAGACTGCTTTCAGTAGGGGCAAATCCTCATTAATCATTCCTGGCTGACAGCACAAGGGAACACCTGCATCTGGTGCAGGGACCAAGCAGTGGCTTCTGGGAGCATGCATTAAAAAGACCAACCAATTCAAGTTGTGGGAGTAGGCTTCTAATAGCCATGTGAAAAATCTGCCTCTCCCCGGATTTTCCTTTCATTAAATATCTAAAATTAGACCTGTGGCTTGCGTTGAGATTAAAACACCAATGTATTCTAAGCAAATCAGGAAATGAACAGTACTGTATGCTATGATAAATGGCCGCTAAATTCTTTATGTCTAGATCAAGCAATGTTAGCATTAAATACTGATGAACTGTCACATAATTTTCATTTAGAAATGACTGCACTTTGAGCTTCACGTCCTGTGGTGCTCATAAATATTTTCCCCTGCTATATTTCACAAATAGACTACACAGACTACGCAGATATTTTTACCATGTAGCCCCAAGATTACACCATATATAAAATGTTTTTCTGCACAACCTTTCTGTGCAAAGCAGCATCAAAAAATGCTCCTGGTGCAAAAAAGGTGCTGTAGCCACCCCAGTGCTATAAAGCCATGTCCAGCCTCCAGTTATAACACTTACTTAACAGAACAGTTGTCAGCTGTTTGCTGGGGTTTTTTGTTTGTTTTTTTTTTTTTTTTAAATTGTTCTCATTGCATTTAGAGTACAGAGAAGGCGGGGGTGGATTTTCCTCTTAAGGATAAGGGGAAAGGAGTGAGGANGACCTTTTTTTTTTTTTTTTTTTTTTTTTCATAAAAATGAGGCAGATGATATACTTATCTAAACATGTAGGGCCATTAAAACCTACAGTAGGATTCCAACTGATTTCAAGGGGCTTTGGGTCAGGCCCTTAGGCCCCGCATCTGGTCTGTGATCACATAAGTACATCTCTCCCCACATAAAACTGGAGGGAACCACCATGGGCTGGGGATTACGAACGACTAACAATGTTTTGGATTTTTTTTTTTTTTTGCATATAT
>VZRU01019021.1:627961-639298 GCA_013398155.1 Pedionomus torquatus | reverse complement strand
CCTAGAATAAGAAGGAAAAGTTTGCAAAGTAAAATCATGCTCTGTACAAGGATGGATAAATCTATATGCATATATAGCTTATAAGTATTTTCATAATTTATCTTCATATGTTTTAATACTTGTTTTCAGTTATCGAACAAAACTTTAAAGATATAAAGATTTTTGCACTTCATTGTCAGTTAGAAACACTGGCATTTGACAGAGAAATGCTTTCTTCCTACTGAATCCAGTGCCATGGTCTGATGATGCCATCTAAGTGTGTTAAGGAGATAAGTAAGAGCAGCTAGAACAAAACAGACACCTACTTGGCCTATTCCTGGAAAGCCTCCAATACATGAACTCTCGTTCTTTTCACTACTACTTTCTACTGTTCTTTCAGAGCATCTGTTGCATCTGCTCTAAAGAATTTCAACCAGGTGTGGTTGAAATTTGGGTGATCACAGATCAGTTAAATTTAAGAATAATCTTTTCATAAGATCCATAAAAATCTCAGATCTTTGAAGTCCCCATTAGGACCGTATGCAAATATGCACAGAAGTCAGGTAAACAAGTGACTGTGTAGATGTGATGTAATTATGTTCACATCTGTTTGTAAGGATGGTAAATATGCTGATGCATATCATGGGCAAAGGATTATCTCCTTAGTAATATACCTTAGTTATAGATGAGAAGTACTGAATGTAGGAAGTTCCCTTCCTTTTTTTTTTTAACTGAAATGCTTAGCAAATTGTCACACGTGCAGGAGGTTGGAATGCAAATTCTTGCTGCCCTCGGGCAAGTTTCGTTAGGCCTCCTGAAATCTTTTAAAATTTGCTGTGTAAATAATTTCACATATAACTTAACAATATCTCCCGTTCAAAAGCAACACGTTTCATGTATACTTCAAACATATGGGGGGGGGAAGTTCTTCAAAGCGACATTGTTAAGGTAAAAAACATGTAAAACATTTTCTTGGTTGTTACTAGAAGCTCTAATTATTGTATCATATTAAATTTTAAAAATAACTTTGAAAATCTGTTACTTTTATCAGAGTTATTACTCACTCCTCAGTGAAAAGGGACAGTAAGAGGAGTCTAGCAAGTGTCACTGACTGCTCTCATTAGTTTAAAAGTAAGGGGAATTAGCACAAAACTGAAGATTAAACCAAAAGGGAAAGGGAAAGGGAAAGGGAAAGGGAAAGGGAAAGGGAAAGGACCCTACTTTCAGTCCAACTTTAAAACCTCATTTCTTTTTCTTCAATATATAATAATTTTGAAAATCTTATTAGAGTTTTCCACTGAAATCCCATGACTCAGGTCTTTGGGCACACAGGGAATGTGAGCAGTGAGCCTCACTCACCCTCTCTTCCTCTTCTTAAAATTTGCAATCAGTCGGTTCTCAGAAGCAAACTAAAACTACACATACGAAATTTATCATGTCAAATGTTATATCAACTCCAATATTGGGGGAAAAGTGGATTCATTCTAATAGGTGATAGGACAGAAAGCCAAAAGCCAAAATCAAATCCTTTAATAAAGTCCTGTTGTCCTCCCAGCCTTCCCCTGCCAGCACTGGAAAAACATTCTTGACCCAGTCTAAACTACATGCATAGATCATGCACTGCCACAGTTAAAAAGCCAGGGGAATCATGTAGGTAAACTTCATATTAGAAATGGGGTACCCAAATTCAGTCTATACCAGCTTTTTATTAGTTGCTGTTATCAGCAGATACAGGCAGAAGACAGTATACATCAAGGACTAAATACATAACCATCCTCCCAAGTAAAGGTGGCTTTCAAAGACTGCATCTTGCTTTTCCACTTCATTTTTATTCCTTGGCCTCTGTAACAGTCATCTGGAGGCCAATTTATTTGGGGTGGGGGTGAAACGAATGAGGGGCTGCTTAGCTTAAATAATATTAGAGCAATTAGTGTGTCAGAGAAGTTGTTGCTTTTCTTCCCCCTATATTCCTTTCCTATAATCCCTAAAGTATAAGGAATAATTAACTGAAATCCAATTAATGTTGATTTAGAACACCTGTTTCCAAAATCCTTTGAATAACTTTTTTTTTTTTCTTTGCTCTTTGTTTTAAGATGAAATACATATCCCTATTCAGTTGCTCTTAGCAGCCCAGAGATTTGCATTTTCGAGACATGAAGAGAACCTGTTGTAAGAGAGCTGTGAAGACTTAAAAGACCAAAAGAGCCCAGTATGGATATTACAGCAGCAGCAACTTCTTTAACTCTTCCTTTTCCATATTTCATTCCTTCAGAAAACCAAAATGATCGACATCCCTCCCTTCAAATTTTGTCACGGTAACTTCAGAAATTTGCTACGATGGAGCACAGTGATCATTTCTGGCTGAAGATGCTTAGCACAGCCATCCTCGCAGGACAGGAACTGAAGGGAGAGCATCTTGTGCAATAAACACCCACCGCCCGTGAAAAAGGATTTGCCTGTGCCGCTCACTGCAGGTCTGAGCATCTTTCATCCCCATCAGCGAGATATCCTGATCTACCGTCACGCAAGTACATGGTCTCCTTTCTTTCCTTCACCAACTATTCCTACCCAAAATGAAACAGGACCTGGATCAAACAACAACTGATTTCTAAAGCAGATAGCTGTTCACCACTGCCATGGAGAGTTTTAACAGGATTTGTGTTTATATATCAATTAGGCACCTTTTAAAATCCCCACCCTGACAGTTTGGACACAGTGAAGACAATGATTTAGTGAGACACTTATTAACATAGACTTGATTTGAGACTAGACATAGTAATTAACTCTAAACTGGGACAGTAAAAGTGTGACCTATTAAACATATTTTGGAATGAAAAAAATTTTACAATTTAGGCATGGTATCATACTCCTATAATGTTCAACTGAATGATAGAAACCTTTTTACTTAGTATCTGGGAATATTTTTTTTTGTTGGTTTTTTGCAATATGGCTGTCTCTGAAACTATCCAATTTTGCAGAGGGCAGAGGAATGTAAGTGAGGATCTCTTACCCCTCTTTATCTTTAAAAGTGTTAGATCTCTTCACTGAAAAATAAGACATCAGCAAATATTATTCAATCTTAATTTCTTATGTACTAAGCAATTTCTTATGAATCACGTAATGCATTCAAGGGATCAACTTGTGTGGATACTGATTAACTGTATCAGAGGGGCTGTCTCATTATATATCTTGAGCCTTTTTCATTAGAGCAAATCTGCAAACAAACCTTGAGTGTTTAGATTATTTTGCACCAAGCTGTATGTCTAGCCACAGATAGAGAATGTACCTACTATTTTTAACAGGATTATAGAAAACATGAAAGGGTACTTCCTTAAATATTGACAGCTGAGGGGGGAAAAAAAGGATTTTTAATACAGAATCTGAAAGAATTGGCAGAAAGAAACCTTTTGCCCCTTTAAAGAGCAGCCGCATATTAAACATCTATACTTTTGAAGCACCTTTAAAAAATTACCCTTAGCATTAGCATTACAGTGTTTTATGAGAAGCCCATGAAATTCAGAAATAGTTACAAAAAAAAAAAAAGAAAGAATGGACAAGAAATAAATCGCATTATGGAGAGCTAAGTAAAAAAATTGGTCTTGAACTATACAAGCTGTTATAGGGAGCAGCCAGGGGGGTGAGGGAGAAGGTTACATATTTCAAAGATTATCAATTCATTTAATGAAAAACACTTGTGTCTTTATAAAGCTTTTTAGCATCCTCAATGGTAACTTAAGGTTACTATTAATTGAATTAAAATATTGCATGCAGTGGAAAAAGGTTTCCTACCGTACATATGTGTTCCTACTATCTCTCTTACCCTTTCTGTGTTGCTGGCTCTTTTGCACTTTGTGATTGGACATAATTTTTAAGGTGCTCTGCTTTTCGATGTTAAAAATATATAGATTCCTTTTGTGCCAATACTGGAGGGAGATTCTGCAGAGACATATCAAAACGAAATCCATGCCTTTATCTTCACACATGAGCAGGATTAGGGCAAGGCTCCGTGCGTACGAAATACAGACTTCATAGATCACAAAAAGGCCACCACCCCCATTAGCAAACTACACACACCTGCAGAAATGACAGATCCAAAACATATTGAACATATCTAAGAAAGTCTACACGCTGATGTCTAAGTGCTTGAAAGCTACCACAGCAATGCACATTTCTAGGTGTAGGACAAGAGGCACACGGTAGATCTTTACAATAATATACATTGATGACAGACTTCAATTATATATTGATGACAGCTCTTATAAAAGAACTTCAAAGTTCTCTCATAAAAGAACTTCAAAATTGATACTCCATAGAATGAAGCAAGGAAGGGAATAGCCCAATACCAAGAACATTTGGGGAGAAAAAAAAAAACAAAACACCAAAACAATAAGGGGTCAACCATTTAACAAAATTAAAACATTACTCAAGAAAGTAATGGGTTATGTTCGAGACTTAAAATGTAGACAGACACGAGTAAGGTGCAGGATTTTTGATGAGAAGGTTTTAAAACTGGTTCTCATTCTCAGTTTTCCTACAGGATTGCTGCTCTTCCACATGAAAAGAAGGAAAAGATCTGCCTGGGTATGATGGTTTGATTCCCTGAGCTAGGCATCTTCAGGTTCTGAAGAAATTATTATGAGGGGAATTTAATTTATTTTTCCTCTATTAGAGACTGAAGAATTTGACACACACGAGCCTTTCTCACACTGAATGTACAGGGCTCTGAAGGAAAACCTTTTTGTTCTGCAAGTTGTAACCAAACTCCTATGCCGTGGCTGGAAGGCACAATGGGTTAGAACCTTTCACCTTTGGAAATGCCTACAGGTACACACGCCCATCTTTAAAACTGGAGGAAAAGAGCATTTTCAGCTGTGACTTATCACATGATGGGACATAGCAACAAAGAGGCAGGTGAAGAGGGGACTTTTACCCATCTTTGGTGGATTAATTTTCCAGTTCTTCTGTTCTCATAGCCTTTGCATATCTACCATCCCTTTCAGAAAGGCTTGTAATGCTCCAGAGCATGGAGATGACATCACACAACAGAAAGGACCGTCACTATGCTCACATGGAATATTGAGGATACAGTGTGCCAATGAAAGAGCTTAAAGCTGAAATATTTTATGAAAGCTTTCCAACCATTGAGACACACCAGGCAGCACAAGATATGTTTAATAATCAGTGTACCAATAGATTAGGGAGTTAATTAGTGAAGGAGATCCTCATGGTAACAGCCGGGATAATCACGATTCTATTGTTTTCAATATTGATAACAAAGGAGAGAAAGTTAATGGTAACACAGTCACTTTTATTTAGTGCTCTTCTTAATGTTCCTATTTCAGTGCCTGCTACCCAAATAAAAATTTCTGTATGAATTCAGTCCCGGTTCAGCATCTGCAGGTGCAAAACCCAAATAAATTACTGGGGAAGGGGCAGATGCTGACAGGATTGCAGTCTAGACTCCTCACTCTAAATCCATTTAGTGCTATTAACCATGACTGGGTGTAATAGCTCTGTGTACATTAGCACCAGGATAATTTTCCCTATTTTGCTAAATATCAAATGTGTGTATTCATACATACTATATAAAGAAAACATCAGAGACAACAAAACAAAAAGGCTAACATGCCTCTTTGGAGTACAGTCTATATTTTCAAATGTTGACTAAGAAAAAAGAAATGAAAGTAGGCAGGATTTCTTAAAATACAGCAAAATTATTCCTGGATTAAACAGTGGCACCAGATAAAGTACTCCCTTTTAATACAAACAGATTTTTATACACAAAGAGTACAAGATTAAAAAAAAAAGTTAAGAAAAGTACACTTCCACTGCATGCAAACAGCAATAGAAACCTACCTCAATCAAAAGATAATCTCATTTAAGTGAATACATTTGCTGTGTAACAACCCATATTTTATTAAGTTGCCCAACACTTCTGAACCCTGATAAGGATATGGACGTATTCTGGGGGCAACAGGGATATCTGCTGCAGAGATTATCCCTCCTATAGACATCCACCCTTGTTAAGAAGCAATGAAGAAAGGTGATATGTAAACACAGGGAGGAAACAGAAGCAACACTGAAAGTGATATCAAACGAGAGAGCCCTCCTTTGTGAGAAGAAATAAAGCAAAGATTATCGGAAAGAAGAGAAACTAGCACCAAAACGTAGGGAGAGGCAGGAGGTGAAAGGGAGAGACGGGCAGAGAACAGTCAGGGTGTGTGGTGGCTGGGAGGGTCAGGTTGCACTCAGAGGAGGCAACGAGATCTGAGGGTAAAAAGCCAATTAGTGGATTAAAGGGTAAGTATCCAAGTTCTGAAACAGAGGGGTGATAATATAGGCAGCTAGGGAGAGGATTAGAATAAAGAAGTGATAACAGTATTCAGCTGAGAGGGAAGGCTGTCAAGAACTGAATGGGAAAAGAAGGTAAGACAATGAAAACAAAAACCTGTCATTTAATCAAGGGCTGTGATGGTGAGAGCCCAGACACCAAAAAGAAAAAGGAAAAAAAAAAAAAGAATAAAAGAAAAAAACACAGTTTGGTTTCAGCTCCAAGTGTCCTGAAATCATTGTTGGAAGGCAGAGACAGATGGAAGATTTGGCCATGACTATATGAAATCAAGTGGGTAACAATGAGTTTAGAGCAATTACCACATTCAGTTCCTCGGTGCTGTTTCTCCGCACTGTTTGCCACCAGGCGCTGGCTTGTCCCAAGTGTATAGAGCTGAGGATTTGCAACAAAAGATACTGTGCCTATTTATGGAGCTGCGTGAGGAAGCGTGGGCTATGCATCTCTTTTCTGGGGTTTCGCAGAACCAAAGTATAAACCACTACTTTAAAAAGAATTGGTGATTTCCAGGGTATGTACTTATCTTACTGTGCAGTCTTAGCTTCCACAGTGTCTCTAACACACACCCAAGAGTACTGTGCACCCAACCCTTTCACATTAAAATATTACTAGGGAGGCTGGGGACTGATTTGTTTCTCCTTGTTTTATTTTTTTCAGTCCTCTTTTGCTGTTCACACTTTCCTGACCTGACAATATCTTGTTTTCTTCTTCTGTGTAATTTATTAATAGTCCTGTATGCTGTATCTTAAATAAATTAAATATCTTAAATATTATATATTTTATATCTTTATTTTCTATCTTAAATATAAATTAAATATATAAATCTTAAATCTATACCATAGAGACATATTATAAATGTCATTGCCATATTTCTGGCAAGGGAAAGTTTAAGAGGACTTCAGAGTTGAAGAAATTTAGCAATGATTTTAAGTGATGGCAGGATGGCTTTTATACAATCTGAACAGGACAAAAGTCAAGATCTTTTTACCAGAAAAATATGTAGGCAATTACGGCAGAGTATATCAACAAAATTTAACTGAACCCATTTGTTAAAGGAAAAATATCTAATAAACAGAAGTACTTCCCTTGGCTTTGAAATCTTACACCCTTGCAATGCTTCTACCGGTCTTAAAATCCATCTTTTCGTGTATCCCATACTTTTCCCAGAGAACAGGGGGAACACTTTTTTCTTGGCATGATTCATATAACTGACCACAGAATGATGAAAGATGGTGAACAACCATCAAGGCTTGATTTTGCCTTAAGATACTGATATCTATCTTCTACTAATGTCAGTGACCCAAGGTCAAAACTAAGCCATAATTGTCAAGCAAAAAAAGGTCTAATGATAAAAGCACAGGATGGGAAGTTGGAAACAGCTGACGATTCCCACTGCCTTCTTCAGCAGGCCCCTCAGTCTCAGGCTAATAAAATTAATTTTATGGTTTTGGAAAATACGGTATTCTTTCCACCAGCACAGATAAGCTGGGAGCAGGCCAAGAATTTACATGGAAGTTGGACGGTGGCAAAAATCAGTTGTCAAAACTGGGATGCCCGTATCCCAAGGAAATCACCTGAAATCTGGGCTGGATATCAGCCAGTGTTTCACCATGCTTCTTGGACCACTCCATTTGTACAAGTACAGACAGTTGCCCTGTCGCCCTGAGAAGCAGTTTAACATAAACCAGCAGGTTTTACATCAAAGCAGATGGGAACCATGGAGCAGTTCACTAAAGCAGTGGTACATTGAAGGGAGGAAGGGAGAGAAGTGGAGGTAAAGGGGTGAAGAGGGAAAGAAGGAGGTAAAAGACAGGGATGAACAGTTAGGAGGGTAGTATCCGCTGTGCACAGATACAATGTAATAAATCTGATCACATTCTGTTGACTTTTAAGCCAGAGAAAGACTGACACAAAATTCAATATAACTTTTGTCAAAGAAAGGCACTGAATGCTTGGATCCTCAGGATGACACCATAGTAATCAAAAACCCACAAGTGCATTTCTGTGCCTAATAAGTTCGGTCATTATGTATTAGAATTTATAGAGACCAAATTATTTTTCCTTTCCTAAAATTTCTTTCATTTTATGTCAGTACTGAAGAATAAAATAGTAAACATCATCACATATAATTTTCTGTTCTTGACCCCTTTCAGACACATGGTACTTCTCTCTTATAATACATTACTGATGTTCCTCTTATTTTCCATGAGGCCAAAAATTCCAGTTCCTGACTTCATAGTCTTTCACCTTGATGGTGTCTCTCCTTCCCCTTCAGCATTTTTCCCTCACTACACTTCTGTTCCTTTCCTGCCTGTTGATCCAACCACAGTACTCTGGTAACACTTTGAATTGGGCAGTATTGCCAGTTCCTCACACAGTCTGGAGAACTACAAGCGGTACTGGGTTTTGAATGCTAGCATGCTTCAGAGTGCATGCCTGCTAAGGTAGTGAATTCGATTCACAGATTCCCACATTTAAAAAGTTTAAAACACAGAATGACCACACACACCCTTCACCAACCAGGAACTGTCACAAGAACGTATGAGAAAAATTTTCTGAGAAACAAAGGCTGAATCTCTGCTGGATCCTTGCATAGCATGTAGTCCTATTAGTAAGGAGCAAATATCCTCTTCCCAACCTCTTGGAAAAGTTACAAGATTCGGAACAACTTCTGCATAATCTATTTTACTGCCTCAAATAAGCAGTTACTGCTGCTAAGATCATTTTTTAAGAATTCTCTTCAAGTCTAACCTCGTGAAGAGCCTGCTAAAGTTCTGGGCTTAATATCAGCCAGCACCTGGACAGGGAATAGTCTCTTATGAGAATATCTTACTAAATTAAAATGGTTAGATACAAAATTTTTTATGAGTTTTGCCTATAGGTAAAATATTCTTTTTCCAGTTAGGGGGAGCACTTACTCCCCAGTTTGAAATTTACTTTGTGGTTGTAATAAAATGGCTTGCTGAAAAGCTCCAGTGCTAAAAGCCCTACAAAAACTTAACAGAAATTTTCTCTAGAGTAAAATTTGTTAACATTAATAAAATGGGGTTATTTTGCATTCCATATTTGGAATAATTTGTAACAAACTTCATTTAAATGCAGAGATTAATCAGTGATTTAACCAGAGATTATTTTCTCCTTTAAAGTAGAAAGTTTTCTCAGTCTTAAAGTGATCAGAAAGAGCTAAAATTGTTTAAAAAATTAACTGAAATATAGAGAAAACTATGTTAAATTATCATTGTTTATTGTGTCATTGTGCATTGTATGTTTATTGTGAAGCAATAAAAAAATTCTCTGGATATCTTTCAAAAAAAGAAGTGAAACAAATTTTACAAATTGGAAGTTTCTTTAAAAAAAATGAGAAATTATTTGGTGTTAAAATGACAAAATGACATGTTTGGGCCATGTCAGGTGCGACTCAATTCAAGTGAATTCAATTGCAGTTGACAGTTTCCAGAGACTGTTCAGTGACTGTATGATAAGAACAATTAAATGAGAATGGATTATCAGCACAGAAGTTCTGATCTTAACTGCCAAGAATTATCCCAAACTTAAGCTTGAGAATAGTATTACATGTAAGATGCTATCTAGAGTCCCCATACAGCCAATAGCACTTCCCCAAAACATTATCTGGGTTTAAGCTAATGGGTTTAATTGTCCTCTCTCAACAACTACTTTACCCTAAATTTCAAACTTTTAAAGGCCTAAACTTAGAAAATACAAGTTCCTTCCAACCATTTACAGTAAAAGGGCCTTCTATTGTCTGATGCCACCATCAGAAGTCAAAATCATCCAACCACCTGGTGATTGATCACTGGTAGGTGGCTTACAGGTGTGCTAGGAAGGTAAAATGCCATAGGACTTTCCAGGAGTTCACAATAAATATCTGGAACTATATTTATCAATGTGGAATTGAGTGAATTGAGTTTGTCCTGGAAAATCACTCTTGACAAGACTACTGAAAAATCACAAAAGAGTAAGTTTATACAAAACTCAATACAGCAGGCTCTTATCTTGATGGAGCTTAATCACTATTGCTTAAAGCCTTAAACTGTGTTCTGGAGCCATCTATTTCTCCCTATTGTCTAAAAGACATCATGGTGGATGCCTTAAAGACGTCGTGGTTGAGTAGGCTTCTAACTTAGACATTACAGTGAAGTTTGTGTAGTTGGAATCTTGTGTTCCCAAGAACTCAGTATACTTCCATTGTAAAATATCTAAGAGGCCAGAAAATACATGAGTTATAGCTGGGATGATTTCCCTGCCTCCCTCCTCCATGATTAAGAAGGAAAGCTGTACAGTACACAAGGATCACAAGAAATTTTGAAAATGGAATATAGAATCAAATATAGCCAGTGACCAAGGGTAGCTAATGCAGTCTTACATCGACAGCTATCTTTGTTAAGATAGCTGATTTTTCCGGAGGGAAAAAAAAAAAAAAAAAAGGAGAGTAGTTCTCTCTCATCCAGGCTAGTGAAGGAATTGGCAGAGTGCCACAGCAAATTACTGAAGTTGTAGAAGATGGGAATTAGAAGGAAAGCTGTACAGGGGGGAAAGGAACTAGTTATACAAGACAGAAACACGCTATACTTACAGATTTATCCCCTGTCTGGGAGACTACTGTTAAAATTTTTCATGGCTTATTCTTGAGACCCATCTTGTTTAATCAGAAAAAATCAGAACTGCTTGATGAAATATGCAGATGACAATGTTGGGAGGTATTTTTCAATACAAAGAATTATAATATCGTGCAAGAAAAAAAGGAAAGATCTCTAGGATAGGAATAATGGAAATGGGGTGACATTTAACTATTCAGAGTGCAAGGTCAATCACTAACAGATTAATAAGAATTTTTTGCATTAAATTTGGAGCTCATCAGATGGCAACAACATAGGAAGAAAAATACATCATTGTCTTTTGTACAACTAATTTAACAACGAGGAGTAGTAAAACATGTCTATGAAAGAAAAAAAAAAAACAAAAAAAACAAAAAAAAACCAAAAAACAAA
>VZRU01019021.1:575493-627952 GCA_013398155.1 Pedionomus torquatus | reverse complement strand
AAAAAAAAAAAACACCAAATAACCAGCAAACCGAACACTACCCTGATGTCCAGAAGGCACTGGTGAGTTAACTGGACCATGTTCTTGAATACAGCATTCAGTTCTAGTCATGTATATTTAAGCGAGTTGGGTCTGAAATAAGACTTGCTGAAAACAGCTACTACCTTGATCAGAAGAGTATGGATCTTATGAGAGAAAACTACAAGACTGACTGATTGTTGAGTAGCCCAATAGAATCCGAAAGGCAATAACTGGTGTCATTATTATAATTATTCTAAATAGGAAGGAATATACCTGAGAAGACAAAGCTGCACCTAAAATGAAGTTCCAAGAGCAGAGGAAAATACACTGACCATGAATAAGGTCAAGCTGGAAGCTGGGGAAAAAACTCCCATGTGGAATGAAGTTCTGACAGCAGTTTCCCTGTAAAACCAGTTTTTTTCGAAGCCATAGAAAGGATTAAATATTCCAGTTACTTCTAATAGCAGAAGAATAGACTCTAGAAGTCACTCTGGTTAGAAGAAGCCTTCTAAAAGCAGAGTAAGCCTAAGATCTAACAGCTTAACGCTTATGCAAATACCGTTTTGTCAACTTACTGAACAGTAAGGGGTATTTTGCAACATATGCTGCCTGTATGCACATGTGGCTGAAAGCACATACACCTAATTTTTAAGTCTGAGCATTATCATATAAGCACACCTGCTCTCCACTCCGGTGTACAGTACATGAGAAATAAAGGAGTAGTTTGTAGCTCTGTTTCTTTCATTTAAAAAGGGGAGTAGGTTTTGATGAGTCTTAGGACAGATATATATCTCAAAGAATATCCAGTTATTTTGGAGCACAATCACCTTTTTCTGCAAAGTATTGTTAGTCTGCACATTCCTACTGTCATATTGCAGCACCTTGTAACTCCCACAAACCACCCGAGGAAGATTCAGAGACAAAAGGAAAGATAGAAATGGGCAACTGTCCAAACCAAAGGTCACAGACAGAAGTCCATACAACTCCTCTATGGGCAACAAAATGAGAACTTCCCTCAAAGACCCTCTTCAGTAAACCTTTGAGAGCTTCACCAAACCACAGGAGGTGTTTTCATCTTGGCTGTAACGACTGCAGGCTGTAGTATAAAAAGTTATTTTATAAGATTCTCTGGGAGCAGAGACACAGAAATAGGTTGGCTCTGGATAGTAAAATTTCTCAACGTCTTTTGCACTTTTTTGCCCCTGATTGCAAGAACAACACTGATTCACCCAATACTGCAGAATAGCACTTCAAGAATATAGTCCTGAATTTCCCACTCGTGATCCAATTGGCTGAAGTGGTTTAAGCCATCCAAGTAGATCTTCTAGCAGATAAAAAATTAATAATCTAATGTGGTGCCACTTAAACCATTTCTTCAGACTCACTGTCTCCTGATACAAAATGGGCAAATTAAGACTTTCAGCTGTCATAAGGCCTAGAAAAGCTTCTATTCTTTTTTTTGTTGGTGGTAGTTTTGTAGCTGTAATTAAACCTTTTTCCTCCCCCAAATGTGGAGACGTTTCTCTGCCTTTCAAAATTAAAAGAGAAGCCACCACTTGCTGTAGCAGATACTTATGGCAGATTACAACATTTCCTTGCTTAATATGTTGAGAAGTCAGCAATTATAAAACTTCAGGGCAGGCAGTATCCAACACACCGTCAAATTCTCATTTGCTTTGCCAAATAACTCCCAAACTTAGACAGAGAGGACTGAGTCAGTAAAGACAGTCACAGCTTCTGGCACCCCTTCAAAGGTACTGATTAGAAGGCACCAAATGAATAAAAGCTGGAGTTGTAGGGTTTCATTTGCACTGAGGTTGACAATGACTGTACTTAATTTCTGTCTAGGCATTTAAGAGTAGGAGCACAAATAGCATCTGACAAGCCAAAAAGAATCCTGAAGTCTTGGATCAAGATTTGAAGGGGACCTGCTGCGTTTCATTCTGCAAAGAAAGAGCAATTGAAGATGACAAATGATAAGTGTCTTCAGCTGACTGGCTGCTTTGTGACCTGGACATATATGGATAAACATCCTGCCTGAAGTGCTGGATCAAAATATTAAGGAGGAAGAACAGCAGTCTGTGCTACTGATCTTGCTACTAATGAAAGGAAAACTGTGATTTGTATGAGCTCTGATACCTTGCCTGCCAGCAGCTAGTAAGTTGCCTAAGTCCTGGGAATCCAGGAGAGAGGTGAAATGTAGACTTACAAATCTTAACAGAAGTACTGAAGATGTGGGCAAAGCTGTCGGAGTAACTTCCCACAGCTGAAATGTGACTGAATACACAGATAAAATTGATGAAGAAGAACAAATGTCTAGGGCTCTAAGCAATTCCTAATATGACACAGAGGGTGTCATAGAAATGGAAGACCATCCAAAAGAAAAGCTGTATTTTGAAAATTCGAAGGACCTAAATATTTATTTGGTGAAGTAACAGGCCCAAGATTTTCTTGTCCTCTGCCTTCTCACGAAATTGTTCACAGCCAGAAGGAAATGTAAAAGTAGGTTTCATGAGACCCTCTGTACTCCTCACCCCCTTGAGGATGAAGTTCAAAGAATGCAAAGAATAAGATGCCATTAGCAAAGCTGCCTTTGTGAATTGTGCATGGGGACTTGATCTCTTACCCTAGTCACTGGGCTGTAAGACACCCTTTTTCCTGGCTGGAAGAAAAAGTCAGGCACCCAAGTGCTCAAAGTTACTCAGATCTGAGACAGATTAAACAGATTTACCTCTTCTGCTTTTCTTAATGGGATTTAAATACCTAAGCATTTTCCAAAGAGGAGCTTCTCTCTGAGACAATAAAGACTTCTGGTATTACTATCTGATAAAGGTAGAACTTCCCACCATTTATGAGGAAGCTTGAGAAATCCAGCAAGGAAACCATGAAAGGGATAAAAAGTTTAAAAAAAGAGAGAGAGGCGGATGCAAAAGAAGATTTAAAACAATCCAGAAAAAGCTTTACAGGATAAATGCAAGGCCAGGAAAGAGTAGGACATGGTTTAAACCCAAGCTGCATTTACCATGTGTTCCTCCTTTTACCATGTGTTCTGTCCATTGCATGGGCATGGGCATAGATGCACCAGATGGGTAAGGCTAAAGCAAAGAGGCTCATTCACACCCACAACAGGAAGATACATATGGAAAATCACCCACAGGAGACGCAATCATTTGAATGTCAAAGCAATCAGATGTACAGTTATATAAGAAGCAAACTTATATAGACCTGTAAATATGGCGAGCAAATCCTATTCTGGGTGGAAGTAGCCTTAAGACAAAAGTGGTATCATTTCTATCAACAGCAGAAACAATATGTGAATTGATAAAGCACCTTACACTCAGTGGGAAACAATTTTTACTAATTCAGATATTTACTTAAGGGATCAGAAAGAATGCATACTGTCCAAACCAAGAAGGAATTCCTTAAATTCCCTCATTTGGAAGGAACGAACAGTCAATAAATAGTGCAACAAATTAGAGGGAGATTCTACAGCTGAGAGAGATGTCAATATAATAGAAAAAGAGCAGAGGAAGGTCTTTCTGTAATTATGGATAACATTTTGTGCTGTTAAACTAAACAGCATATGTGCAAAGCAAAACAAAGCAAGGCAAAAAGAGTGAGATCTGAGTAATAATAATAAAAAAAGCCCAATGTTATTTTTTGTGCTACCATTACCTGTTGTCAGAACAGACACAAAATTCATCTTCAAAGTCACTCTTCGGTTCACAGAAATGAAAGGTATTACACAAGTACTTTGCAGATACAAAACATTTTCCTCTTTTTAATATCTGTGGTGGAAGTTTTCAGTTAGTGAACTATATAGTCTGTTAATGTAGAAGAAAGACACGGATGGAATTTCAGAATTTGTCTCTCAATAAATTCCAATTAGATTTAAAACCTTTCACATATGTTGGGAAATGCAGCTATATGACTATCTTCTAGCTTATGTCAAAATTATTTTCCATAATTACTACTTAGTAAGCCTTGGGTCAAATTTTCCTTTCATTTACACCAGTGAAATGAGTCTTGAGTAAAGGTACTTTGCTGTCTGCAAGACAAGAATTTAGCTTCCAGTCTTTTCATTAAATGCTGTGTTTAAAAAAAAAAAAAAAAAAAAAAAGACAGCATGTCAGATCATATCAATGCAGTTACCTCTGACAGAGCTATAATCATTTACACAAAATCAGAATCTAGCCTGCTATCACAGATTAATTGTGAATTTTTAAGTAAAACTATCAGGAGGGAATAAAATCTCTTCCACTGTTACTTTTATCATCGTGAGCAGAATAAGGGATTTCCCTCCCATCTTTTTACTGTAACTTTAAATAATCTTTTTGGCTACATATGATATATTAGTTCCCTTAAATATCCCTGCAAATGTCACGGTCTAATGCAAGGGCTGAAAGTCCTATACAAAAGTTAGAGTGTTCATATTGCCTGGGGGTTTAGACGTTTTATAAATGGAAAGGAAATAATATTTGAATACTCAATGCAATATAATTATATATATATAAAAATTATATATTTATATAGAATATCTATCCAAATTCTATGACATTATATATATATAGGCTGTAACATAAAGGCTATTGACACATGTACATACTTGTGTACACACATTTCACCAAGAACTTTGCACTTAGATAGAATGTAGCCTTTTTGGTACTGAAATATACTGTTTTGTATGCACCATCATAAAATTTCTACACCTAAATTCTCTGTGTACATTTAGATGGATCTATACATACATGAGGGATACAAATGTTTTGTTTCCATTTGATCTTTTAAGCTTTCATAACTATATACATATATTAGTTGCAAAAATGTTTTATTTTTTCTTTTGAAAATCCTCTTAATTCCATTGTCATTCCTCATTGCTGTGCCAAAATCTCCTTATCCAATTCGGCCACAGCTCAAAAATGTATGCACATATTCCTACAGATACAGAAACACAGCTTGGCAGAAGATGGCTTTGGAAATCAGTGTGTGAGGCAGCTCTAGGCCAGAACAGTCTTCCAGTATCCTAAGGGAGCTACAGGAAAGGCTGTGAGGGATTCTTTGTCAGCAAGTGAAGTGATAGGAAAATGGGTAATGGTTTTAAATTGGAAGAGGGGAGGTTTAGATTAGATACCAAAAAGAAATTCTTTCCTGTGAGGGTGGTGAGACACTGGAAGAGGTTGCCCAGGGAAGTTGTGGATGCCCCATCCCTGGAGGTGTTCAAGGCCAGGCTGGATGGGGCTTTGAGCAACCTGGTCTGGTGGGAGGTGTCCCTGCCCAGGGCAGGGGGGTTGGAACTTGATGATCTTTAAGGTCCCTTCCAATTCTGACCATTCTATGACAACTAAGCATGCTGCCCATGCAGTTTCAGACAGCACTGAGGAAGCTTCATTAGCTATATGGAAGTTTCCAGTGTCCCCTTAACATCCCTGTCCTCAGGGAAGACGGCAGCTCCCAGCCCAGTCTTTTCCTGCCTGGTGCCACCTCTTTGTTGTCCGTTCCTCTTTGTCTTGCCCTGCTGCCTTTCATGCTGCAGCCTGTGTAGGGGTTGGTTTCCACTGACTGGCTCCTGCTGGAGGAGTAAGACTGAGCTGTGACCATCTCAATAGAGAAGTTCAGATAACTCTCTCCTCTACTTAGCCATCTGTTTTTACAGAACTTGTAGAAATCTCCAACTTGTAAGGTGTCCAGTCCTCCATCATAATGTCCACTGCCTGGGCAGACTATTTAGCAGTGGGCTTGTGGAAAGCATCCTTAGGAAACAAAGCTAAAAGCAGCATATACCAACATATTCCAGTGAGTGTGTCAGGTAGCAATGCTATTCTTGGTCATACTCTTTGTTCATGCCTTTGCCTTTACTAGCATAGACCATCATCAAGAAGAGAGTTTAGCATGGAAAATTAGTGCTGCAGCACTGAGACAAGGAAAAGTACTCCAGTTCAGCTACAGATCTCAGATGATCCCTTGCAAGTGTGAGTCGTCACCTTGTTGCTGCCCAGTTCTGCATTTTTCCTACCCCAATTCTTGCTCTTTCCTCCAAACACTCAGAGCTGCATATCTCATGTTATCTCTCTGCTGGTACAAACCTCCCTCCACAACTAATGACCCTGTAGGAACCACTTCATCTTTCTCAGCTGTGTGACAGCACAGACAAAAGAGCAGCTGCCCACCTCGGACACTCACAGCTCATACCAGTACCATTCCCAAGGAGGTCCTTAAACACAAAACACTTAGGTTAACCCACTGCTGAGGACAAAAGGAAAAACACACTCAGGCTTGCCCTCAGATGTAGAACAAACAGCTGTTCAGCACTTGGTACACTGTCTCTTTTAGCATCTGTACTCAGGAAGACACTGCGTACGTATACAGAAAACAACAAAATAATGCTTTTTCTATGCAGCACGAAAATGCAGGCAGTCACTCTCATCTTTATATACACTGTACATGCTGTATAGCTGGAAGAATGGGTGGAAAGTGAGTAGGATCTTTTCCTTTTTTTTTTACCTTCTGTCATGTATAAAGGCAAAAGAGTATCTGAAAAAGCCTTGGTTCTTTTAACAAGAAACCAAGGTTGAGCTTGGGTTTAGCAACTTTCAGGACTAAAGCATGTTCAGCTTTGCAGTACATTGAAAATGATGCTCTGTAAGGTTCACACATTACCACTAACCTTAGTTTAAAGATAATAAAAGGTTAGGGAGGAGGCAGAGATGAGGGTTTTTTTCCCTCCTAGCTAGGTAAAAGAAAAAACCAAACATGATGGTCGCAAAAAACCTGTATTCCACAACAAGTCCTTAAGACTCCCATGTGCTACATCAGCAGCAGTACATCCTCGATTTTTATTGTAATCTTGTGGCTTTTTATTTGTAACTTATATGAAAAGAATCACATTGATTGGGGCAGATTTAACTCAGTAAAACCTATTCTACTGAGATTGTCTGTGCTAGGTGATTTTATCAAGTTCTCTTTTGGTTTCATTTTCTTCCTCATCCCTATCCCCAGGGGAGATTGCAGCCCAGCTTGCAGAGCAAATTGCCCTAAATTGAGTTCTTTCTCTGCCATATACAGGCCTGCCTTTGGCTCCTCAGCTTGAAAACTTTATGCATTCTTATTTTTCTCCATCTTCCTTAACACCCCCCTTCTCTTTCCAATTAAAATGGAGAAGTTTGCACCGATACCTGCTCCCAATTAAATGAATACTGCATTACCAGCCACACTCTCCAGATCTCCTTTACCCTCCCTTCATTAGCCCTATTCCTCTGAGGTTTCCTGGCTGTCTGCCAGGGACTTATGGCAAGAATTCAAAATCTTGTACACTTTATCCCCTCAAAATCATTCTTGAATTTAAGCAGCCTGCTCCTTGGGCCCAGCATGAGAAATGCTAGTAACTGATTCAAAGGGGAGGGGAGAAAAGAAAGAAAATGATTTATTTAAAAGGTTAAAAAGCTCCCATAAAAGAAGCTAAGCTAAAAGAGGTTAAACTTCCGGGCTAATTGGCTTCCGTTTCCTTTTATAAAATCTTTCTGGAAGACAACAAATGACAGGAAGGTGTTCCTGTTTTATTTAAGAGTATTCATGCCTACAGAAAACGCATCATTCTCTTAACACCTCAGGCATGTTCACTACTGCTCACTCAAATTATACACCCAGCACAGGAAAAAACTAGGCAGTCAGAGGCTTAAGCAGCTGGGTTGTTGGAGGGTTTTAGGCCTTTCTTAAAAAAAAATCACCATCTAATTTTCCAACAAATGTGAGCACTGCAGTACCATGGCATCAGCCACTCTCATCTGACACTTAAAATAACTAACATCATGTCAAGCTGTCAGCAACGATAGCCGTATTGGCAAGTCTGAAACAGTGGAGGGAAGTACTGTAGCCTTGTATTACTACTTAAAACTATATAAACTCTCCTCATAGACCATGCAAGTTTGCTGCACTTATCGAACAATCATTTTTCAAATGGCTCAGCATAATTTAGTGGCTGAAGGCCCCTGTATGGAACTACAGTTTTTCTTGTGACCTGATTTGAAGAAATCACTTAAACCTTTTAATGCAATGTTCTGGTATTAATGTTCTGATGCTCAGTGACTGCTTGGCTCCAAATCGTACTTCCAAATCGAGGAAGTCTCCTTTCCTGTGAACCCTAGAAGAAACTTTTATCTTTTAATATGCTACAATATTTTTGTAGCAACGTAGTAATCTTCACAGAAGTTTCGCAGGAGAGATTTTCAGCAACCTGAATACACTCAAATGGATTTACCCTCTCCACTAAAGCCAGGGAAAACATGGGTTGTGTAGCATCGAGTTCCTGTCTTCTGTTAGTGGCCGTTTCTCACAAGCCTCAGCTTCCCAGGCAATATTGAGTTGGTGAGAACAGTTTGTAGGAGGTAAGGTGTACGTGTGTGTGTAGCTGGGGGGGTGGGGTGAGGATGCAGTTAATAGTCTGCTTTTAAGGATTTCAGTGACTGGCAGGTTTAATTTTCTCCATCTCTTCATTTCTCAGCCAATATTTCTCAACTCAGGGTGACTCCTGCCTGATGAAAGCCACCTCCTTGGAAAATTCTTTGAAAATAAAGGAGGAAAACCATCTCCTGTTCATGGAAGCTGTTTCTGATCTTGGTTTTCACCTGTTACTAAATTTTTCTTTACTAATTACTGCTTCTCATTCCCTTTTACAGATGGAAGGAGAAAAGGGTATTATAACTATGATAGCTGATTTATTGTAAAAAAAGCAAATAATGCAATATTTAGGCCTTATAAATCTTTCTGTAAGATCTTACTGCATTTACTCAAGTCATGTCCACAAGCAAACGACAACACTCTCTCACTTCTTCCCTTGCACACAGGTAACAAACAGTGAACGAGTTCAGGATCAGAACCAACATACACAATTTTTAGACCAAACAGAAGGAAAAAGAAAAGTAGCCACTAGGCAAATATATGCAGTGCATGTGTAGCCCTCCAAAAAAACCTAAACAATGCATTCTACCAATTTAATAAAATACACTGAGAATTGACATAGGGTATTAAAATACCATCAAACAATAATAATGAAATAAACTAAACTCAATATATTCATCCTAGAAAGTCTCAGGAAGGAGCCACCAATACTCAGTGCTAGCATATTGTTGGGCTACATTCAATATTAGTAGTAATCTCTGCTCAGGAAAGGCCACAGGTAATATAAGCCAAGAAAAAAAGAAAAGCAGTACAGAGCTGCAGATTAAATAATTCACAGATAAATAGCCCAGGTACATTGTACTGCAGTACTTTCTGGATGTTTGTGTGACCTACAAGCATCATCAGATTATTGATGTTATGTAAGGTCTTGTACAAACACAACAGTACTGCTTTCTTCAATGATCATTCTAATCTAAAAATTTGCCTTCAAGCAAATTCAGGTCAGGATTTAAATCCTGGGGTCTTTGCTGTATTCTTTCAACAGATTCTGTGACTATCCAAGGAAAATATATAATCCTGAAAAAAGACTTAGCATTCCGATATTTTTAAGTTTGATACCACTCATCAGCAACAAGGTCATGACCAGGAAGAAATGTTGGTGTTTAAAAGTCAGCTGCCACAATGAGATAATTTTGAGGTTTCTGATTCTTGGAGTAAAATAAAAAATCTAAATCTCTTCTTCAATTCCCTGGTTCCTTAAATGTATGTGGGGAAAATCAGGTATTTTAGAAGTCAGTGAAGCCCTAGGTACCTAAAATAATATTTGTTTACATTCAAGAAGCAACTGCATACAATGTCTTCTGGGAACTGCTAAAGACCAGCTCTTTACCTATATTCCCAAAAGTCCTAACCTGGGAACTGAAGCAGAACCTCTGCTTATGTGGGTCCAGTGCCTTGAACTTTCTTTCTGTGTTCTCCCTCCTCAGACTTATGGCATCTCTCTCTCTCTTTGACACAGTGAATCTCAGTTTTGGCGGCATTTCAGGAGCAGAACTGTAGAGCATGATTTCCACCCAAAACAACCTTGCGTGTAACAGCGTAAGACCAGTTTGGAGCATTGCAGACTTGAACCTGCTCAGCTACAGGAAAAAATACCCCAACTTTTAAGGTATTAAAGAAAAAAATTTAAACACACAGTCATTCCATAAAAAGGCAAATTATTCTACTGACTTGTTTTAGGAGCCTGACACTAGGTCAATAGCCACATTTTGATGAGTCTACTGCAGCTGCCATGTGTGAGGCACATGCTGAGACCACCGACTGATTGAGTTTCTTAGACTTATATACTAAAAACAATGGTTTCTGGATATAATCTGGTTTGTACCTCGTGTAGATTCCCATCTGTTCAGGATGGTCAAGATTGAGATGGTCTTCCAAAAGCTCATAAGTGCAATTCTATGCATCCAAGAAGTTTTAACTACAGAAATAAGAAGTCTACATCTTCCTATTTAACCCCAGCAGTTCAGTGACAGATAATAATAGGTTTTCAGTTTTAGACTTGCGTGTTGAAATTCACTTTAGAGTTGGGTATCTAAATTCCCTCTGTCGTTTTTTGGATCTGCCCCTGGATTTACTGAAAGTTTTTTTGTCTTCCTAGATAAATTCATACTGCAGCACTGATCTAAATTTCCCAAATGAAAATCTTTATCATACAGGTGTGTTTCTTGCTAGATATCTTCTGTTTTTATAAATGAATGAATCAATGAAAGCCATCTAACATTTTCTGACTTGAAAACAATGCACATATTTTGGCATGCGAAGCACAGCCTGCAGAGTAGTACAAACAGGTCCAAAAAATAGATGGAGAGAAGACAGACCACTGCCCTTTCAGAAAGAATGTTGCTTGAATTGTTTTCCTTGGACCAAGTGAGCCAATTTCCCTTTCTCTGTGAAAATTGTCATCATATATCTTTCAATTCATGTTCAATACAGGTATCTCCAGCTCTGGAAAAGAATACCGTACAAAAATATACAAGATTCAAAGTACAAGCATTTGTCTCTGAACTCAGAGATCTCTAAAGTTCTATTTGGAGATGTGTTTACCTTCAAAAGTTAGATGAATATATTTATAATGCTTTTTTAAGGAACAGTAGAACTACTCTTTCTATGAATTTCAACTGCATCACACTTTCCAGTGTCAATTGGACCACACACTTGGTTTGTTATTCCTCTCAGTCTGCAGAAGGCACTGAATATGAGACACCTCTCATATGGTAAGCAATGAAATCATGCTTAATATTTCCAAAGTTTGTTGGCAACCTCAAAAGGGACAATGAATCACATCTACCCTACATCATCAGACCTTATCACCATCAGAAAGGAATAATTATTGCTTACAGCATAGTAAATCTCCAGCACCATGGAAGCATTTCATCCAACAGTTTTGAAACTATCTACATCCTTGACACATGCTCCCTCTTTACAGCTACAGACAGACCAGTAAGGATACACCAGGCCATGGAAAAATTTTAAATAGTTGCATTGCATTAGAACTATTAAGAAAAAAATAGTAAAAACAAAGTTCTTTACTGAAAGTAAAGTGGCAAATACTTCAACAAATTAATATTTAGAGTTCAAATGTTATTTTAAAAAGCATACTCTGTATCACAAAGTTATACTGATAACATATTAATTATAATCCAGAGCTCCAATTAGTTTTTGACGCTAGAATCCCTTTGCCTCAACACTGTGTTTTTCAATGCAACTCCTATTTGAAGGAGGATCTAGAGAAAGGAAAGCCTTGATTATTCTTCTTACAATGGTCTATTATTGGGATCACTTTCAAGCATCTCAGGGTTTCTAGTACAGCTTCTGTATTTTGCATGCTAGCTAATAGCTAATGCCTCTTTGATGCCTCCAAGAAATGGGATTACAGTCTTTTGTCTAAAATAAATTGGTGACAATGCATGCAGTTCTGTAAGACATTTCTGTCTATCTTTAGCTCATATGAACTTCCTCAGAAGTCTGAAGATGCTATCCATTTCCTAGTTTGATAATTAATTATTATTATGACTATTCTTAACATCTGCAGGGGGGGAAACACATTTAATAATATTGAAAAATATGGCATTTCTACTACAACGGTATGGGGTTTTTTTCAGAAATTGAAACCGAGGCATCCAGTGAGTAAGTTGTTCAAGGCGACACACTGAGTCAGCAGCACAGACAGGATTGGAATTTCAAGTTCTTGAATCTCTGTACTTCAGTAACCAGTATCCTTCTCATAATACACTTTATGTCATACAAGGTATCAAGAATACTCACACACATCATGAAGTGCTAACACATATAACAAGCAAAGCACAACAAAGTAGCACCCCATGAATACATAATAAACTATTGTCATTGTGCAATGTTAAAAAACTTTCAACTTCTCTGATTCTTGTAATTCCCTCAGCCAGGTGTAAAAATCTTGGTGCTGCCTGTCTCTTGAACCTGAAGCAACCACTGCACACACTGAAACCGTACAGTAGCTCATGGTTCTCCCTGTGCACCTTGTTCTGAAGTCAAGGACTGCACAAATATGACTGTGTGGGACGGAGCCAAGGCAAAGAAACTCTGCCAGCCTGGAAAGAACCAGCCCAGGTTTTGGCACCACGCTCTTAGAAGTAACAATCCCATGACACATGTTGCAGCCAGATGCTTATTAGCTTGGTCTTTTAATTTTCTGATGAGTGTGAGAGTGAAAGGGAGAAGCTAGTGGCAGACCTACCAAGGCAAGAGAATTTTGGTAGAGATAAACAGCAAGCGGTTTTGGTCAAAGTGTGAAGAACTGGGCACAGCTTAGTGCTTAGTTATATTTACCTACTTACTTTTAACACTTATTTCTTTAGAAGGAGAAAAGAAGTCAGGAAAACTAGCTCTAAAACTCTAAAAAGCTTTGTATTTATGGCCAAAGAGTAAGATGCTAATACCATACAGAGATAAAGCTAATCAGTGGTATCATTCTTCTAAGACAGACAGAAGCTCCTCACTTTTGCTGATATCGTCTCATCACTAGAGCGTGGCAGGTTACCACCAGCCAAGTCTCAGCAAGAGCTGTCACTTCACAGACAGCAAACCAAGTTGCTCTGTATAAGGCAACATATTCCAATGCCAGCTCCTGCAGAAATGGGAAAGCAATTTTGCACAAAGCGAGATACCACCGACCATCTGACTGCTGGACCTTTCAGGGAATTGATTCAACTCACTAAAATAAATGCAACTAAGCCAGAAACAAAACAAAACAGATGGTTTTCTTTAGAGTTAGTAAATTGAATTGCCTCAATTCAAGGTTCAGCAGGCACCAGGGCTTTCAACACCAAAAGAAGTCAGGGGCCACCTTGCCCCTCGTAAGGTCAGTGGAATTGAAGGAGGCAAGATCCTGCTGCCAAGAGCTTCTAGCCTTGCTCAGCTTGCAGAACCGCAGCCCAAGGTAGGTAGTGTACATCTTCTGTTTGTCTCGCAGCGTTGGTCGACTTCCTTCAGATTTCATAAAAAGTCTTTTACATCTAAGTCCTTGGTTACCAAGCAGAATCAAGAGTTACCATTTACTTTTAGTGCCTCTGTTGGATTAGTCCCTTGAAAAAGTTAAAGACCTTGAGTATGCTCAGCATTGTTTACAACATGCTAAAACCATTTTCATTTATTCTTCTAATTACTACATGCAATTTAGTGCCTCATGCTTTTTACTACTTGAAGTCTATGAGACTTACTCCACTTTCAATTACACCACCATAAGCCAGGAGTTATGCCATTAGAATCAGTGAATTTTGCTGGTGTAAAAATGGGAGGCAGTTACATAATTACTTCAAAATATGTTTCACATGTGTATCTTCTACAATAAGGTAGCCTGATTTTATAATAAGAAATCACTATGAAAACATTTCATGTTAGGATTTTATACCGTCTGCTGTACTCATCATGTCCCATTTACTATCTCATTCACATACAGAAATATTTTAATCAAACAAGCTTTGTGTTAGAGAAATACATAGCTCCAGAATCAGCACTGGTCTAAGACACTTCATTTTGAAATCTCTATCTAGCATTAAAAAAATGTCTAGCTTTCCTAGAAAAGAGGAAGCTAGAAAGAAAAAAAAGAACCTTTAAACAATGTAGAAGAGCTATCAAAACCTCTCAAACATTGGACAACATTGGGATACAATCATGTATAATCATTTTCAACCTAACTAACCATAAAGGGTGAGCCACAGTGGTCTCTGAAGTCATACATGGCTTTGAAAGACTGGTATGATCACGTAAAATGTCAAGGAAGAGAACTCAGGTATGTCAGTGTAATTGTTTTTCCTTAAGAGCTTCTTCATAACACTAGTTCAAACTGCATAAAGATTACATGACTTGTTCACTGGGAGAGAAAAGGGCTCAGGGCTCTCCATAGTTTATCAAACTATCTCTGTAAACATCTCTAAACATGGGAACTGTTTCAAGTCAAAAACCACAGCATGAATATATTTACTATGACATGACTTTAGACTATGGCAGAACAGCAGGAGCAAAATGAAAAACTTTTGCAAAATTCCCTGCAGAGCAGCTCATTCCTGAGATGCAGGATGGTGTTTCAAAAACTTATCAAAATGCAGAAGACAGGAAACCTTCACTTGATCAGCTTTCACCATACCACCAGATGTTGCTGCAGCATTAGCAAAAATAACAGGATCGCAATGCCTATGATAATTTAGTTATCAATAAAAAGTTCAAACATCCATTTATGCTACTGGAAAAATCAACTGTCCATGAAAGAAAACTCAGAAAGGAAATTTATTATTGAACAACATAATTGACTAAATTCATTTTGTTCCTTCAGGAAACGTGATTCGTAGTTAAAAAGAAATGAAAAGCATTAAAATATTTACAATTACACATGAAACACATAGCAATAACCATATATCAAACTCTTAGCAACTCCACGTCCTAACTTTTGCTCCCCAGACAGCAATAGCACTTTATTTGGTTTGATAACTACACATGCATGATGGCAAGGAGTGATGAATCACTCATATCCTCTATACTTCAGTGGACTGACCAACCCTCTCCAGGGAAGTGAAATTATGGTCACACATCTTTAGTTCATGCATCAAGAACAATTATATCCTAATGTGTTTCTTGAGACATCCACAATAATAAAGGGGGGAGGGGGGACGCTTGGAGTTTTTTGTTTGTCTTTCTTTTAACAAGTGCTCCCTCACACAGGTGAATCAAAACACCCAGAAAACAGTGTAAGTCATTAAATGACCGATACAACATAAATTTTCAGGAAAGCTGTGAGTAACTCACAGACAGAATAAACACGAACATTAGCCTCTCCCTGTGTTTAATATGGTATGTCACAAAAAGATTAGCATGCACTGTAGTTATTTAGATTTTGTTACTGAAGAAAATGTGCTGTAAGGAATAAATTTCCACATTCTACAAAATGAAATCAATATAGAATGAAATGCCTATGTGGAACTCTAAACAATGTTTATCCAGCATATCAATGACTAGGAGATCTTGACATCTCTCTAAAGCTAAGCCTAGTCCCAAAGGAAATGCCAAGGGAATAGATGAGTATGTAGAATCTTCTCACTTGCCCTTCCTTTACCACTTGTAATCATATATTCTTGGGAAGGCTGGAATTGATGATGTCTTTCCTCCTACAGGTGCCAAGCTCTGCTTGAGTTGAATAATACTCAACTTGATTTGAGATGGTGACATAAAATGGCATGTTTAGCTGGAGTACTTAAAATAATTCCCTTCAGGAAATTCTGGCCTCTCTCTTTTGGCAATAGAGTGAACTTAGGCAAGCGAGGCTTCCCACTTAGGGACATTTGTATTGAAGACAGAAGTACTCTGTAGTCACAGTTTTTCAAATTACAGTAGATCTTGGTTTAGTGTACAATATCAGTTCTCAAATATACCTGCTGAAAGATAACTCACGGAAGGAATATCTGGGCTAAACCTATTTTCCGTATTTTATTTTGTACAGAATTAAAACTCATGATCTATTTGCAGTCCAGATGCAGTGATGCGAAAAGCTTCCATCTCTTCTCCCTTCTTCCTGATCTGAAATATGACTTAATGCAATGTAGTACACTCAATATTATAGCAGAAATACAAATCCCTCCCAAAAAAAAAAACATTCTAGATAGGTAGAATGATTTGGGAACTAGTTCAGTTGAGAGATTTGTTGTGCAAACTATTTGTAACTAATAACTGAATGCTATTATGCTCAGTGCTTGGAGACCCTTGTTGAGCACCATATTGCAAAGAGAAATTGCAAAACAAGAGGAAATACTAGTGGAAGAACACACAATTGGGGAATTGAGGATCTCTGAAACACAATTTGAGACACTTCTAGTGAAGAGAATACTTATTACTGACTTAAAAGTGTGTCAAGAAGGTCCAGTTTTTGACAGGTCACTGAATCAAAACAATTGTCAAAAGGAGCCAAACTGTCTCACTCTGCATTTGCAATCAATATCAATTGCCCATGTCAAAGAAGACCATCAGAAAATAACCCAATTACTGACGACAGCAGATTTTAATGCATTTCAGGTGCTCGATAATTTTCAGCTAGCTCACATAAAAGATGCCAACTATGAAACTACATTGCAAAAATGTGAGCACTGTCCCTGCCTTCCGAGGGGGATATATTAAATCTGAAGATGCCTAAAGAGAGTACAGAGAATTTGCACTTTATCCAAGTGTTGTCAATCTTAACTAACACAGTTCCTGATAAAGACCTGTTTGTTATTAAAATCTGGCAAGGGGAAGAAGAGAGAAGAAAGGACTTCAAAGGTTAGTTTTAGGCCAGGAAGTATAAGGGACATGGGACCATTTTCTGGCCCTGTGGTCAAATAGCACAACGTGACTTGCATTCATACAGCTTCTCTACCTTACCTCCAAAGCCAGACTGGCCACATGCAGACCGCCTACTGAGAACAGACCTTGACCTGTGCTACTCATTCTTCTACAGATGTGGCAGAACTCTGATCGAGACCATGCTCACTGTTTAACAGCAGGAATGAGAAGAGGGCAGCTTTCAGGTACACGCCGGTCCACGCCCAAACACCATGTAGTTTACCAGGAGAGATGTAGTAATAGATACAACTAGGAGACTAGAATGAACCCAATATAATAAGCAGAATGTGCCCAGAGCAGGACTCACTCCCTCAAGAATAACACTTACGGAAATGGATAATATCTTAGAATATAAAGAAGATTGAAAATCCAGAATAGAGTTAAGATATATTAAGTTAAGACATAATAGCAGAAAATCAAAGTCACATTGGAAGAGACCACAGACTTGCACAAACTATGAAAACTAGCACAGTATCTGTCAGAGGAAAAAAAAAAAAAAGATGAAAGACATGCAGTGGTTCATATCAGTGCATGAAAGTTTGCAGGCACCCATCAAGCATGCACAGCACAGGCAGAGAGGCTGACTGCAGCGGGATTTCCTTGGATGAATTTTTTCGTGGCAGTATTGCCCATCATTACACCAGAAGATAAATAGACTGTCAACCTGAAAGTAAATGGGACATTTATTAACTTTAAGCTGGGCATTAGAGCACTGAGCCAGTGGGATGTCAAATATAGTGTTACTAGTGTTAAAAGAAAAAGGTAGCAAAATGCAATTAAAAATATATGCAAAATAGAGGTGCAGGCAGACAGTAAACTACCAAATAAAAAGTCTGCAGCCATAATTTGCAGATGCAAAGCCCTCTCTTCATCAAGGGCATGGTATTAATAAATGGTCAAGGAGTCAAAACAAATGCGGGGATGAAGACTTCTTGGGCATTGAAGAATAGATAGCAGTTGAAAACCTAACAGGTTTATAGTTCAGGTTCCTAAAATAGTTCCACTTAGGCAGAAGGAACCAGATCGACTAAAGGAAGAGGTCGCAAACCATCTTCAGAAAAAGGAAGGAAAGTGTTTTTCCTTAAATTTAAATATATGAAATAGCAAGATCCTGACTCCAAGAGTAAAAGATCCAAGGTATTCTTGTTTCATTGCCTTACTCTATTTTTTTTTAATAGAAGACCATGTTCTTGAGCGAAAACTCTTAATCTCGCTGATGTGCAGAAGTGTGGACCTGCAGAAACACAGTATCAAAGTACAAAAAATAATTTGATTACAAGTTGTTCAACACAGTGAACTGGCAAAATTCTCATAAAGCAATCTGGTCAAAATTGTGAATCAGTGTTTTACTCATTCTGGCCATTGAGAAAAGCTAACTCCAGTGTAGAGAAATTGAGTTTGTGTTCAGTCCATGACAAAGGCCAGCATCAGTTGTAAACAATGTAGCACAAACCCAAAATCGGGTAAGCAAGCACCACCCTCATAGTATGGCAATTATTTTAAATTACCAATTGATGCTTTGCAAATTGATGACCAGCTGAGGGAAACTTGGTAACTGCATGAAAATTCTCTAGAGTGTTTGATAAAACTTAACTAGAATAAAATCCAAACCTAGAGCTACTATTACAATTCTATGATTCTATGATTTTTTAAAGTATTATCCTATTACAGAAAAACTGTAGGCTACAGCAGTTCAGGATGAGAAACACAGTATCATAGAATCATATGGAGTTGGAAAGGACCTTTGGAGATCAGCTAGGCCAACCCCCCTGCCAAAGCAGGTCCACCCAGAGCAGGTTGCACAGGAACTTGTCCAGGTGGGTTTTGAACTTCTCCAGAGATGGAGTCTCCACCACCCCTCTGGGCAGCCTGTTCCAGTGCTCTACCACCCTTAAATGAAGAAGTGCCTCCTCACATTTAGACGGAACTTTCACATTTAGACGGAACTTCTTATGTTCAAGTTTGTGCCCGTTATATTTTGTCTTCTCACTGGGCAACACTGAAAAAAGACTGGCCCCACCATCTTGACACCCACCCCGTAAGTATTTATAGGTGTTGATCAGATCCCTCCTCAGCCTTCTCTTCTCTAGACTAAAAAGACCCAAATCCCTCAACCTTTCCTTATAAGAGAGGTGCTCCAGGCCTCTAATCATCTTGGTGGTCCTCTGCTGTACCCCCTCCAGTAGTTCCCTGTCCATCCTGAACTGGGGAGCCCAGAACTCCAGATGGGGCCTCACCAGGGAAGAGTAGAGGGGCAGGATGACCTCCCTTGACCTGCTGGTCACATTTTTCTCCAAGCTTCCCAGGATGCCACTCGTCTTCTTGGCCACAAGGACACATTGCTGGCTCATGGTCATCCTGTTGTCCACCAGGACTCCCAGGTCTTTTGCCTCAGAGCTACTCTCCAGCAGGTCAGTCCACAATCTGTACTGGTGCAGGGGGTTATTCCTCCCCAGGTGCAGGACCCTACAGGGTGCCTGTGTTGAATTTCATCAGGTTCTTCTCTGTCTAACTGTCCAGCCTATGATATAGGTGGGATATCATATCCAGATCATATCCAGAATGTGATCATTAGTAGCACAGACTAGTTGGAACAGCATATTTCAAGGCCTGAATTAATACAAAGGACTTAAAATAATCAGAATGGTGAATTGACAATGTTACCAAAAAGAGTATCTTAAAAAGGATAACTGAAAGGACTGAAAAATCCAAAAGATGGGCTAGAGATGTTCAATATTGGTCCTGAATAATGGCACTCAAGAATTATATCTAGGTTTTGTCATGTGCAAAAATACAGGCTCTGTCAGTTCAAAGAGACCTATATAATGGGACAGAGTAAATTGTCCCCCGGAGTAAAGCAGTCCTCAATTTACTTAAACTGACTAGGAAGATGTATATATGAATTCTAGACTATTATTTAAATTTTCCTGAGATAGCATTGCTGGACTGTACTGTAGTTAAACAGGTGATTATGCAAATGTATTTTTGCTAGACACAGAATATCTGACAAAGTGTTTACGCTGGGCTGCAGTTAACTAGGGAGAACTTGAAACAATTTGCAGTGAAGTATGTGTTTACCAACATGATGTTCTTTAAATGGCTATTGTAAAAAATTCCGGATCCAAAGAATATGAACATATTTAATGTAAGCCTTGTGAAGTCTCCTTATTCCCTTCAGTTTCTGTCATATCAACAAAAAATATATATATTTATGGTTTCTTAAAAGAGTTAAGCACCCCTAGCCTAAATTTACCTTCTTGTGGAAAGGGTAAGCAAATCAGCAGTCTCTCCTATGCTATGTTTCTTTACCAGCTGAAGAAATACCTGATCATGGTGCCTTGGTATGGTACCCAAGATTAAAACACTGTGAGAGTGGAGCATGACATCACCCAGCCTACAAAGTAGCCTGGAAAGCAGGACATCCTCCTGTCAGGCAAAATGTTTCTGTCTGAAATCTGTCAGCAGAAAAGGAGAAAAAAGAAGGTCTTCTGCTTGCTATATACAAGTTCAAGTCGGAAGGCTTTTATGAAAAAGGTGGATAGCAGCACTAATACTGTCATTCTTTAAGTGGCAGGAGTCAGTCATTGCTCCCTTTTCATGTTTGCAAACAAACCTGCAAGATCTAACCCAGCAGAGACCTTGCAGGTTTAATACTGAATTTTCATGATATTTAGATCAGGAATATCTATCTATCTATCTATCTATCTATCTATCTATCTATCTATCTATCTATCTATCTATCTATCTTGTTACTTACAGAGCAGTGAGAGAACATTCACTGGAAAATAGAGATCCTGGAAACTTAGGTCATACATTTGACCTGCCAAAGTTATTGTTAGAACCAGTTAAACCTTCAGGAAGCATCATCACTGACTAGTTGAATGGAGGCACTTCTAGAATTAAGCTGCGCTGAAAAGAAACCTCTCTGAACAACCCTGAGGCTTAGGTGTCTGAAAGAGTGCACCCTTCAGCATAGAAGTGCCCAAACTTTGGGGGTTTGGTGAAATAACTTAGAAAATGAATGAAAGATTAAAGTAAAAAAGCACTTTTCTTTTGTACAGTTGAGAACTGCAGGGACATAGCTACAATGTTAAAGGCTTCCTTATGTTTAGTTGGGAAAAAGGGCATTTGTTTCTTTTAGAACTGATGTAAAAACAAGCAATAATGGAAAATCTAATTGTTTTTATTATTTACATCTAATCTATCCTCCTTTTCCAGCAAAACAGAAAACCTGAAATATTCAAACTTTGTTAAGACCAAAAATAAGTATTTCACTCTGGGGTTATTTAGCCCTTTTACTTCAGTTTCATTTAAAAGGAAGAATGTATATGCTTGAAACAGAAAACACAACTGTTTTATTTTTCAATATAAAAAGTGGGTTTATTCCTGACATTCTTGACAACATTTTCACTGTAAAAAGTTTCAAAAATAAATATTTGATTTTTTTAACTGCTCATGATTTTTTTCAGATGAAGCTACGGGTCATAATCTGTCTTTTTAAAAATATCATTTAACGTCCAAAAAAATCCAAGTTTTTCAGCAAATTCCTAATGGTTAAAAGCCTTTTGCTTGGCTCTGCCAAAGAAACAGAATCAGTACCATTCCACTGCTGCCATAAGATTGACTTTGTGGTACTGTAGCTGCTAACAATAAAATTACTTTTTTGTACTAAAAGTCTTAAGGGAGCCATTGCAATGAAGAACCAAAACAGCAGATGTTACCCAATATAAGTACTGGTAAGTATCAATTGAAAAATAACATGCAAAAGATAATACAAGCACTTTAGCATTAGGAGATACAAATAAGCACAAAAGTGTATGCTATTTTCAAGAAAATATGGTACCCAAAGGCACTAATAGACTCTATAGACTAAATAATGTATTTTCAGTGTAAAAACAAAGCCTTTATCAACTGAGAGGAGTACAAAAGAGCATAAAAACCCAGTACCTCTTTTCCCCTCCACTAAGTTGAGTAATTAACTAAAAAACAAATTTTAAGAGAAAATTCTAGTCCAATGCCACTTATGTCACAATTTTTTAAAAAAATATATAATTAGGAAAAGGGAGTGAGGAGTAATTTTAAATGAGAAAGATTTTCTATTGCTTTTATACTACCAGAAAAGTGCTATTGCAGTAACAGTCATATACTAGTCATCTCTACTGGCTCCAGACTCATAGAATAGTTTGGGTTGGAAGGGACCTTTAAATAAGGTCATCTCATGCCCAAATGACATTCTTGAAAAACTGCAAGACAAAACTCAAGACTGAATTTGCATGGTTTTTAGTAGTTCTCTTTCAGTGGAATGGCTAGAGGTATGCATATTATAGTCACGCTTTCTAGTTACATGAAGCGCTGCTTAAGCCAAAATGAAATAAAATAAAATGTTACAATTAATTCAAGTTTTAAGATTTGTTGTTTCCAGTAAAAAACAATTATGACAAAAATCAGAAACCTAGAAGGTGGGTCTTCTGCTGGCACAAAATTGATGCAGGTCTATACACTTCAGGTTGAATATTTTCCTACTAGGTGACTCTTGTCAAGGAGAAGAAACATATCAAATATATTTAGGACATTACAAGGGCACAGCAAAGCCAAACAGGAAACTCCTCATGTCAGAGAGGATGTGAACATATGGAAGGAACTTCTGGGAACTATTTTGTGTCCTCCCACAAAGTTCACAGTATGACTTCAGCTTTTCCACGTAATTCTAGGTAGCTCACTCACACTAAAGTTAACCCATTATGCAAGGACTGTCCAAGGTCTACACTGAGAACTAGAAGTAGGCCCTTTTGTTGTTTTTTTTTTTCAAGGGACCTTCAAGATCATCGAGTTCCAACCCCCCTGCCATGGGAAGGGACACCTTCCTCTAGACCAGGTTACTCAAAGCTCCATCCAGCCTGGCCCTGAACACTTCCAGGGATGAGGCATCCACAAGTCGTACAACCTTCGTAGTGAAGAATTTCTTCCTTGTATCTAACCAAAATTCCCTGTCTCTCAGTTTAAAACTGTTACCCCTTGTCCTATCACTACATGCCCTTGTAAAAAGTCCCTCTCCAGCTTTCACAGGCCCTCTTTACGTAGTGGAAGGTTGCTGTGAGGTCTCCCTTACCAATGAGAATTTCTGCCCTGTCTCACGAGCATTGGCAGACAGGCGATTGCACACACGAGAGCAATATAACAGCTACAGTAGTCAAAATATAAACTGTTTTAAAGGAAACACATCTACAGTAGTCAAAAAGAAACATTTTAAAGGAAATGCAGGACATGGGTTAAGCAGGGGCAGAATCAGAGGATTTACATTTGCACAGCTCTTCCTTTTGTTTCCTTCCTCCCAAAAGACAGCTACTCGTAGGGGAGTGGACTCAGAGCTACAAAATGGTGGTGGGTAGTAAATGGAGGCTGATAATCAGAGCAAGCTGGCACTTGGGTTGAGTACTGATTAAGAAGATCTGAACTTAATGGCTTAAGTGGTTCAAAGGGTTTAATAGACCCCTTTCTCCATGGGCTGAATTTCACTCTTGTTAATATTATGAGCATAAGACTATACTACAAAATCAAATGGAGAAACTGGAAGCAATTTCTGGCAAACTGTGCTCCAACTTGGAACAATGAACAGGGTGCAAAAAAATAGGAGAGGGTTTGTTCCCCTTTCTCAATACCTTTTTATTTCTTCCACCTCCTCTGCCTCACGCACTACAGGCATGCATACGCTTTCCAGATAAGAGCTGGGGTCTATGACAAAAAGTGAACAACAAATTAGGAACATGGGAAATCTGATAAATGAAGATTGGCCTTTTTTCCATTTGCCTATTCAGTAATTCCCTATTTTAAATACACAATATCGAGTAACTCATGGAGGCTTCAGAGTATGTATGAGAATGACTTTCCAACAGCGACAGACAAGATTCAGAATGAAAAATTTCACTGCCAGGCAAGAAAAATTTGCAATAATTTTCTATAATGCAAGCAGACTTTTTTAGCACTTTTATTGCAGAAGCAATTCTAAATAACAGAGCTTGTCTTATAATAGCATTTCTATAATAATGGTGTTTTATAACAGAAGTGCTATTATTACAGAAATGGTATTATAATAGTAGCATTATTATTGTAGAATCTTTTCCATAACAGGAGTGCTAAATAAGCCCGTTTGTATTATAGAAAATGATTGCAAACTTCTTCCATGGTGCTGAAAATGCCTAAGCCTTTATGTCTAATGTGATCCAGATTTTAAGAAGGTTCATAAAAGTTTAAAAAAATCTTTCAAAAGGAATCCCTGCTGCAGATCAACTGAAAGCCCTGACATGGCTCAACAAATGGTATACCTGTCACCAAATTTTAAATTCTAGCTTGAATTCCAAACCAAAAGTAGTCCAATGCAGAAGTCAGCAGACCGTGTATTTGGGAAGAGTAAAATATCTTCAGTGCTGGAATAAAGCACTAAAATGTTGGAATATCATCTGAGGTGATAAAAAGATGTAATATTCAATAACAGTTATACAGCAAAAATGCTTTGGAAGAAATCTTATATCTATATCAACTACATTAATATAAATTTCACTCATCATTCAATAAAGTATATATTGCTTTGCCATATACTTAGGAAGCATTCATCTAAAGAATTTAACTGTATATATAGGAAATGAATAAGTAAATTTTAGTTTATAAAATTCAACTTCTTTTTATTAAAGTTATCTGGTAATACTTCAGTGCTGAGATTCTAGTGCAGTATAGAAGACAGAAAGAATTTAAGTTCCAAAGCTACTGACCTTTTTAACATTAAAATAAAATTCTATATACTTCTAGGTTGATACAATCAGATTATACCATCTGGTTAGGATGGAGTCTATGAAACAGTAAAGTAAGAAAATTCAATAAACTCATATCCTCTGCAGGCATTTTTACATTTTTTAGACTGTCATGAAAGCTTTAGATGTGTGTTTGTATGAAATGAACTTATTTTATTATTGATTTCGGGCAGAAAGGAGTTTTGCTAGATCTTTTTTTTGCAGCCTGCATTGCTATACAGAGTAGTTTTCTTTACAGCAATGGTCCTAGATCATCATCACAAATGAAAATTTTCATGAGCTATGGTTTTTTTTTTTGTTTTTTTTTGAGATTGAAAGATAATGTATGACACAAAGGCAGAGTTTTGAATGCATATTTAAGGACTAATTCTAACATGATAAAATAAAAATGAAAGTTATTGATTAGCTTTTTAAATTAAGTTTCTGAAATACACATTGGAACCCATGTAGTCAATAGAGATTATATTCCAAAATAGTGGTAAAAGATTTGCAAAAAAGATCTTGAAAAAAAATCCAACATACAGCTAACCCTGACTCTGCCACTTCCTCCACGTTGATGATTATGATGTTTAATCACAGGAGCAAATATTCTTAAGTTCAAGTCCCGTGCCTCTTCCAGGGTTTAGCTGTGCACACATTGCAGCTGAGGATCCCTCAGCCGCTCTGGAAGGGGCATTGCAAATATTGTTCTTTCTCTAAAGCTCAGCAGAGTGTTTTCTCTCCCTTAACTTGGACTCTCTTCTCTTTCTCTCTCTCTCTCTTATTTTTTATTCTTCCCACTCACTAGTTAGTCAGGTTACCAGCAAAGTTCATCACACCCTGCTGCTGCTTCTGTTGCTCCTACACACGTTTTATTTCACAGGCTGCCTTGTGTTTCAATACCAGTTTCAAAGTTAATACACCAGCTGTTTAACTTATTCAAATTACTGCAAAGTTCTGCCAGTTCCCCTATGTCAAAATGCCACTAACGGTGCAGGATTAGTGGTGATGTCTTCAAAGAGAAAAGCTGTAATTCATACCAGGGATGTCCTTCCAGTGCATCTTGTTTCCTTGTTCTTTACATTATGTAGGCTCTTTGGGGCATGATATATCTATTTTTGTCTTTTTCATAGGAAAGAACACGCATTTATTTGTTAAGTAGCGAAAAAAGAAAATCAGGGCGAATACCAGAATGCTGCCTTCTTTCTAAACAGCCTGTTGGCAGCACCTCAGGCAGGGAAGTTTCTGAAGCACCCACTCATGCCATGCTCTTTCCTGCCAATTCTATTGTGCTTCCCACAGCACCAATATCATTGGCATTCTTTTCAAGCATCTACAGTTATCCTGCAAAAGGCTTTTCTCAAATACTTCATTTTGTTTCAGCAACTCCGTATCTACGTGCTACCCTTGGCTGCTGCAAGTTCAGCCTGGCTTAGGCCACTGTTTTATTATCTCCTCATACTTTTTTTAAACTCTTGACACGCAAATTTAGAAATTAGGAAATGAAAGTAAATGCCTCATTTCTTTTTTTCACAGCCTGTTGATGTAATTCTAGCTAGCGAAACAATATGCTCTCCCTACCAGACTTCCTACGACCCATAAGCAAATCCAATTCAAAATGAGATCACGGTACAGTGACCTCATTCTGAATGTTACCTTATGCTTTTGGCAGCCCAGAAGAAAACACCCCTAGCTCTCGGGCTGTGTTTCGATCTCTTTGAATTTCTCCAGGGGTTTGAATATCTGCTGAAAAGCTCTCTGCAGCTCTGAATACACCAAAAGAGGAAAGGGAAGCAAATGGGGTGGGGAGGGGGGGGAAAGAAGGGAGGGGTGTGAAAAGTGGGGATTAGTTGATGAAAAAATGTCAAGCTGCCTGCAGTGGAGGCAAGAAGGGGTCGAGGGTAATAAAGCCAATTAGCTGAGCAGAGGATAAGAAGCCATATTTGAAATAAAGGAGTGATAATTTTAAGCAGCAAGGGAGAGATTAGAATACAGAAGTGCTAATGGTATGCAGTTTGGGAAGGAGACGGTAAAGTACCAGATTGAGGAAGACAAGACAAAACCAAATACAAACCCCAACAGTTCTCCTAGATGCTTAATTTAATGCTCTATTATTCCTGCACTAGTCACCGTGCTGAATGATGCACAAATTACACAGGTCACCTGATTCCCTTCCTTCCTTCCTTGCAGCGGGATTCTTGCACACGTGAATGTTTCTTGCTCATTTCCAAGCAACTTTTTTCCTTTGTCTTTTATAATAAACTGATTTACTAGAATTCCTCTTGACAAATCTCCTTCTATTTTGCATGGTCTTACAAATATTAAGTGTCAAGTAGTAAAATAACCCTATTTTCCCTTTTGAAGTACACCCTATAATTACTCATTTTATTTTGTAGGCTATTTCCTGGTACATTACTAACTTGTTTCCATATTTTACACAGCTTGCTACTTGATAATAACTGTGCAGAAAGAGCACAATGCAAAATTTAGACTTAAATTAGATCCTGATTATATTATTCTTTCTTTTTTATTTTCTTTAATACTTCGGTCACTGAATGCGCCAGCTTTGTTTTTCAACTGTATTAATGGTCTTAACATGAAACATCCCCACTGCTTTCAAAAGTAACTTTCACTCCCCAAACTGGTCAGTTTACACCAGGGACACACCTGTAACATCAATTTATAGCATTTTAAATACCCAAGAGTATTTTTGAAGCTATTGGGCATTATTCACACATTATGAACGATTTATCTGGAACTTAGATAAATTTGTCTCCTGTTTTGTTGGACTCCTACTCAGATATTATTAGCCAGAATGTAAACAATCAAGGATTCGATACACACGATATTTGTCAGTGGATATACACCAAGGCTGAATTCTGCATTCCTCAAATGAAAACTCAGACTGACGTCAGCAGGACCAGCATTCATCCCATGAATGCAACAGCTCGTTTTCACTAGAGAAGTAAGCATATAACTCCTGTATCAGAGCTATTCTTTGCCAAGGAAAGCTTTAAAAAAAAAAATAATCTCAAACTGAAATAACATAAGAGATGTTTTGAACAAATTGATTAGTTGGGTAGGAAAGAATCACCGTGAGTCAGAAGTAACTACCTATAGTTTTAAAAGAATTCACACATAAAATTGCTAGTCTATTAACTGTGGTATGCAAATGACCATTTAAATCTGCTTTCGTACAAGTAAAAGGGAGATGGCAATATAATAGCAATTCATAAAAATGTCTCCAGAGGTGATCTGGGAATGAAAGAACAGTCTGACTTCTTTATCAAAAAACCCATTACAAATTAAAATGATGAATATATTAATAAACATATACAACACCAGAAAGCAAAGCTTTAATAAAGAGAACTGATGCTTCACAAATCTATTCAAGGTTTTTGAGGCAGCCTGTCCAGGTCCCTCTGAACGGCAGCACACCTCACAGTTTTGAATCATTGTCATGGTTTCAGACATATTCACCAAAACCAGACTGACAGATGGCCCTTCCTCCCCCAAAAAAGAAAGGAGAGGAAGAGATAGGGGGATTTAGTAGTTTAGAATGAACTAAACTACTTTAATGAAGTATTAATACTAAAATTAAGGTAAGAAGAAAATAATGAGATGTATATAGTATATACAAAACTGTATCAAGCTCCCAGGATGACAACCACATCACCAGCCGGCACTGGGAAAAGTCCCAGATGGGACTTGGTGACCAACAGGAGCTGGATTCCAGATCTGGAGTCAGGAACGCTCGGATCGGGGTCAAAGGCAGACAAACAGGCAGGTCCTCCTTGGACCTCGGCCATCAAAGAAAGAGAGCTGACCCTTTGATCCCTCAGCTTTTACACTGAGCACGATGCAGATGCAATGGAATACCCTAGTTGGTCAGTTTTGGGTGACCTGTCCTGTCTGCTCCTCCCTACAAGTGTGACCCCTCTGTGCTTTTCCCACTTCTGACCCTCCAATGGGGCAAATAACAAAATTCCCTGACCTTGGTTATTCTAGCAATAATTGTAAGCAAGGGCCTCTCTGCACACCAGTCCTTGGGATAATCAGGTCTTATCACTGTGAGAGTGAACAGTTTTCTGAACAATGTGCTGTTAATTTCAGAGATTAGTTAGTTAGAAGAGACCCAGCTAAAAAAAAGTAAAATTGTAAAACAGAAAATTGGCTTGTTTTACTTTAAACCAGGACAATCATTTGCAAATTTGATGAGTATACGCTCTGCCCCATCCTCCAGGTCATTACTAAAAGTGTTCAACAGTATTGGCCCCACTACCAACCCCTGACGAACACCACTATGTACCTCAGCACTGACTTGCTTCCAGCTGGACTTTCTGCCACTGATTACAGTCCTCGGCACTTGTGCACTTTGGTGACCAGTACTTTGGCAGCTTGTTTATGTGGAGATAATGTCAAAAGCCTTACTAAAGATAAATATCAATTGTTCTCCGCTCATCCACCAAGCTAGTCAGGCAGTTTCAATTCCATGATCAGTGGTCATAAAGAAGATAGAAAAGTAAAAGATAGAAATTTACAGTAAAACAGAAAACATCACTGTGCACTATTCAAGAAATACATCTGCTTTATCAGTAGGGCATGTAACTCTGATCTGTTCTTTGTAGAAAAGAAAAAAAAATGAAAGAATAGCAATAGAAAAGTAGAAAAAGGCTAGAACAGTCACAGACAGAGTAGTGCTTTCAAATAAGAAAAACCAGCCGACTAGGACCTGACACAGAGGGCACAACTGAGTGGCAATACAATAGAAATCCACAGTCACAAACAGAGGGAAAAAAGGAGGTTGGAATAAGTCATTATGTCTCATAAAGCTTAAACCATCAACACTCGGTGACATCACCAAACAAAATTTAAAAAAAAAAAAAAATATAAGTACTGGTTTGTACAATGCATAATATGCTGTGGAGCTGCAGTTTTTCTTTCTGAATCTCTAGAGGCCAAAAGTGTAAATGGTTCCTCAGAAGGACGAGGCTAGTCAATGAAGAACGGGTACACTGGCAGTTATTAAACACAGCGTCCAACTTAAACCTCTCCCTCCTGGAAGCCCTAAAGCCCTGTTTGCCAGAGACAGAGAAATTCTGTATGTTCTTGTTGTCTTCCTTAAGTACCCACTACCCATCAGTCTTAAAGACAAGATGCTAATATAGACATATCTCTGATATGACTGATGTATTTCAACCATTCGTACGTTATGACTATTCCACGTTAACTAGATCTATGAACAACACAGAGAATAAAAGTTATAGTACTGCAACTCTAATTTAATGACTATACCTATTTGGTAAGGCTGTTTTTAGGGCTGCTCCTCAGAATAAAATTGCCTGCTTCACACAGTGCACCTAAAAGTCTAATCTTAAAACTACTATCATGCATGTCAGTTGCTCTGACAGCAGGTCCTTCAGAGGCTACCCACTATCCTCTGTCAGTGGATAGCAAGAGAAGGATAAGGGATGGGCACAGGAGCGGACCTTTCACAGTCATGGATCTGTGCCGAATAGCACAGGACTCCAGAGCCCTGGGCAACTTGGTCTAGTTGGGGGTGTCCCTGCAACTGTGGGGAGGTCAGACTAGATGACCTTTGGAGGTCCCTTCCAGCCTGGATGATTCTATGATTCTATGAAAAAAGAGATTCTGTAGATATTTCTGTCTGTAGCTAAAGCACTCTCTAATCCCCTTTCACTGGGAGGAGAAGTCAAAGCACCCCAAGCATGTTCTATATCTTGCCTGTTCTAACAACACTCTGTATTTGGTGGCTACAAACCCAGAAGTAGAGAAACTAAGGGAAACACAATGTACACATGACAGAATGTTCTCCCACCCGCTCCAGGTGGGTTTGAATTCACACCTGAAATAGCATTTAGTAAATAATACATATAAAATAAGAAAAAAAAAAATCAATGGAATTATTTGGTTGAGATGTTTTTAACCGCATATATTTGTTCCAAGATGTTGAGAAAAAAAAATCTGTATATCTAACAACTAAAAAAAAATAATTGATGAGATACACAAGGACACCACCTTAGTATAAATTCTAAGAATCTGATGTTCTATAGATTTCTCCTGACATAAAGAATAATGGTGGATTTTTCCTTGCTCCCATAAAATTGATTTATAATCTAAGATCCACATTTCATAGTTTGGCAGTTGGAAGATAGTGCATGGGAAAGCTCTTTGGGAGTTTTTCCAGGGCACCTTATCCTTGCTGACAAGAAGACTCCAGCTACATGAAACCAATGCTTGCTGGTTTTCAGGGGGATTTGCAATACCTCTCTCAATCTGGTTTCCTTCAGGTATTGGTCTGCAGTACAGCTCCTTTACCCCATCTTCAAGGTGCAGTTCACGGTCCATTTACATAGGCTCTTCCTCCCTCATTATCCAAGCTAGCTTTCTTGTTTTCCCTCTTTCTCACTTTATCTTCTATTTAAAGCTATGAATTTCACCAGCTATCTGACTTTCCTACTAATTATTCTCTTATACTCTTCCACATGAGTTGGAGAGAGTGTGGCCTAGGAGTAAGCCAACATGATGACCCCCCAGCTTTACTGAATAGACTAAGTCTTACATTAAGATGCCAAAATTTACTGAACATACGTCAATAACTACAGATAAAATTGATATAGTAAACTGGTAAATGGAGTTGCACCATAAAAATAAAAAAAAATGTCTTTGGAATGTCTGATGGAAACTTCCCACTAGAGGTATTAAGCACACACACACACAAAACCAAAATTTTAAAAGACTGTTGTTTCTTTTCTCTCCATCTGTAAAGTAAGGTGGTTCAGATACTGATGCGTGCGACTCCTCTCAAGGAAGTCATACTACTCAAACACTATCCTATGTACTTTGTGTCCTATATATTTGCAGTGTACTTTTTCCACAAAGAACTTCTCACACCCTTTCAAAGTATATTTTTTAATCATAGATTTTCTATTTAATCAATAACTTCTACTATTTAGTGCACTTTAACTTTGGACTTTGTATTTTTCAACCCATGTTGTTCTTCAGTTTAGAAACCTAAAAGAGACCACTTGCTTCTTATTTCTGATCTTTTCATACATAAATAGTTTCTCTTCACTATCGCCCCTTACAAACTCAAATGTGAGTAAAGATGCCAGAAGCTTAGGTATCATAGAAATTTTATGAGGATTCCAATCATAACATCTATGCAGATCCTACCAGCTAGTACTTAATGTTTATACTAGATATAGCATGCATACATCAAATGCATGTTTCATTTTTAAGATCCTTGCTATATGTGTTACCACAACTTCTTAAAATTCCAGTGAGCCACTAGTGAAACATTGTCTTAATACTCTGTGACGATAACAAGGAGAGATGAGGTGGCAGCTCCTTTTTCACACTTAGGACAACTGGGCTTCTTGTACCTAAATCCCCAGCAGAGTTTCCCACATCTTAAGAAATTACACTTTCCTTGTCAAACTAGTCAGAAGGATTTCATACAAGTATGAGATCATTATTTCAGCATCTCTCATCCTGCAATGGAACCTTTTTACTGCTGCATCTAGGCATTCAGTCCATAGATTAGTTAGACAAAAGCACTCAGCTCCTCACTTTGCAGAACATACTGCTCTGTCTTGTTAAAACACAACAAAAAAATAGGGCTAGAAATGCAAACTGACTCAAAAAACCTGATGACCCAATATAAAAAATAATCTATCCTATACATCTCATTCATAAATGTATCGAGTTTCATACTAGAACTATTTATTTATGGTGTTCCTATAACCAGTAATTCCTGAACTGGTGTTCCAGAACTGTACATCTAATAATCACAATCCTAAAAATTTCCATCTTAAATTTACTCAAAGTTAGGAAACACAACTTCTAAATTTTAAAACTCAACTTTTATTACCAGGTTTACAAGGCTAACTGGTTACGTGAGCCCACACTATACATTTATGACCATATCTTACAATGCGAGAAAATTAAAAGGGAATGAGGCTGTAAATGAAAAGGCTGTTATAGATGGATGTCTTCTAAGTGATATATGTGATAGAAGTGATTAGCATTAACTGATCTTCTTGAAGAATGTACAAGTATAATTCATTATAATGGCTTAGAAGTGCAATTAGTGAACTATAGTGTAAATGACACTGCTGTTCATAGACCTACCCATAAGAGTAATTATATTTTGAAAACTACTTAGTGAAAAATTGATTGAATGGGTCCTATGGGCATAGGTAATTGAGATAAAAATATGTAAACAAATGCCCATTAATAAGTTTTACAGTAAGTTTATGTATTTACATGTTTAGCTAGTCTGGAAATACACATAAGGAATGAGAATTTTCTGGTGTTTCATTTTGAAGGCACATTTAAATGAAAAAAAATATGTTATGCCATTGCACACAATACTACTGACTGTTCTACATCACATAGAAAGATACATTGTCATTTTTCCCTCCCTGCAGCCTCACACTTCAATAATAGTAAAGTTCAGGGAAAAAAAAAAAAAAACACAAACTCACCTAACTGTCCTCAATCATTTAACTTCAAGAAGCACCTAGATGTGTAGTTTTAGTGTGGCACATGCGAGGTCAGAACAAAACCTGCTTAGTGGTGGTTCCAGGGATTCCTGGGGCAACGGGAGTGATATCTTTTGTATGATAGTAATATAAACTATGTAACCAACATATTTTGCAAAACAGTAAGTTTTGACAGTATCTTATTTAGCACATTTGAGAACTTACTGATAATATCTTACTGGGCTAAACCTGTTTCATTAATAATTAATTAATTTCTTGTTCTTTTTGAGATGTCAAAAAAACCCACTTTTATTTGATGCTGGGTTTTTTGCTTAAAGGCTGTGTTTTTTCTGAAGACCTTAGTGAATTAACATGCAAATATTTGGTTATTCTAAAAATAAAGGTTTAATTGACTTTGCAAGCATAGGAAATACTTTTTCCCATAAAATTTATTTACCTCATTATTATAAAGGCAGTGTTTTCAGCTACATCTGAACTTACTTGATGATTTCATACAGGAAACAAGGACTACCAAACATCATTTAAATGTTAACTTAAAGGGTTAATTCTGAGAACAAACTTGATGTGGAAAGACATGAGACTGATCAAGACAAAAATTAATGCTGGATAGCAGTGGCAAAATATTTCAGTTTTAGGCCCACAGGAGTCCCAGTGCAAATTGTTCCTGTGAATCTAAACCCTTCATCAATCAGATGTAAATTACAGCATGCATGACTGGCTGCCTTTTCCATTCTAGAGTTCCCCACAGAGAACAAGAGAGCTAACTGCTACAGACGCTCAACTAAACTGTAGTCTCTTTTTTGCTCCCTTGAGGATATACACCAACGCATCAGAAGAGACAGTATTCACTTGTATTCCCCATCAGGAGATCTCACAGAATCACAGACAATGAGTCAAGCCGGCATCTTCTAGAAAAAAATATAATAAAGTGAACCAGGAAGGGGACCATGGGGGAGACATATAGTGACACAACACTAAAAGCTTTCCTACTGAAAATACTTTTCCAACTACATGTGCAAGCTTTCTTTGAATAGCTGGCACAGAGATCTCAAACACAAGAAGGTGGAAGAGACATTCTTTATTAAGAATAGAAGCATAAGACATGCTTCCAGTACTCACATGAAAGTGGCTGTCATAGTCTTCCATAAGCACTAGGAGGGACAAAAACAGATTTTAAGCAACAAATTAAAAATAGAGCTGTTGAAACACCTAATAGGGGATAACTGAGCTACCACACAGGAGAACACTACCATTAATTGAATTTCAGCCACCGAGGGGAAAGCTGAAATTCTTGCTGTGCTTGCGATCTTCACTCACCTAATTATGGGCAGAGTTAATGTATGAACAGACCCCATGATCTGCAAAAGCAAACCACAAATGTCAAGCTTTGTGAAGTAAAATCAGAAGACGACTAGAATATTTGAGAAAAGGTGCAGCTTAATGTAGTAGTTCTCAAACTTTCTAGAAAATCGTGACCTCCTTTTGTCTCACCAGCCTTCACAAAACTTTCTGAGTCAACAGCAACTCAATATCTGCAGCACAAAGGCTGCTAACGTATGGCTGAAAGTATTTACATTATCTTATCCATCATAGACCACTAGAGCTGCTGCTTAATTATAGGTAGTTAGCTGTTGGATAGCTGAGATAAACAGTTGCACCTTGTAATTATCTCACCTATTATCACCTCTCACTCCCAATATGAATGGCTCTGCAACCTATTTAGGAACTGTCATCTGCCATTGGTTTAATAGGTGCAGATCCAGATTGGATGTGGGAGACGGGTCAATTTACTGCTCCCATCTTGCAAGTCACTTGACCTATCCATGTGTTTATTTCCTTCTCTACTCTTTGTTGGTCTTGCCTATTTATATAGTAAGCTTTCACAGAAAGGAATTCCTGTGTATCTTCCTATGATAACTGTCTAGTACCAATGTTTCTCAAAATACATCATTAACACTAACAGGTTCTCAGTAGTGTTTCACAGAACGTCAGGCAAAACAAAATTACTTCTTTTTTATAAAATTATAGCGAGGTAGAAAGCATTCTACTTCCTTTGCCCTTCTAAATTCTACTCATTCTTATAATTTAACTTACTGAAATATAACATTTCACCTGGGAACAAGATTGGTAGCTATAAGATTTCAATAGTTGTCTGGGTCTTTGGATCAAAGTTCCGGTATGTAGTCTCCAGTTTTTAGAGAAGACTTATTCTAAGCCACCAAGAAACATAACTGCAGAAACTGAAGATACGTTTTAAGTTTTTTGAGTAAGAAACAAAATCAGATGCCCAGGATATGGCTCTTTGTAATTATTTCTGAATAACACAGAATTATATCTTTGCCTGTGTGATGTGCAGTGGTTACTGAAGCCCAGTTCCTAGTGGACCAACATCTACATTATTAAACTGCTACTTCCCTAACTAATGCCACTATTGGAAGGACTCTGCAGGAAGTCCATTATCCGAAAAAAGAAGAATATATGAAAGACACTGGCAATGCAAAGCTGAAAAGCTCTAGCTGTTGCTTTCTTTACTGCCCCTTCCCTGGGCAAGTCCATGAGGTTTCACCTACTGAACCCAGAGCACTGGATATTTTTCAGATTTTCCTGAATAAAATCCCTGCCTTTTTCTTTGTATATTTGACCTTCACAGCTGTTTCTACGTTTTTCAAATCAAAATATTAATTGCTTCTGTGATTCTTCCTTCATTTGAGGTGGTAAGAGCTATATTTCTGCTGCAATAAGCAGTCTTCCTAGGATTCACATAGGTGGCATCTTGACTTTTTTTCTTTAATTTTCTTTAACTACCTCAGAGAACTCCACATTTCTGAGTAATTTTCTACACCTCTGGGACTTTTACTTCTCTATTTATTCACTTTTGGTTCTCAAATTTATTTAAGTTCTAAATCTGTGACCCCATGGAAGAAAAAGGAATGAAGCCTTCTGTTGCTTTAATGTTTTGGACTGTGCTTCATTTTTAAACAAATCTATCCTTTAAAGGAAGGTTTTTAAAAAGTAAATAGTGATATACTTATTCCTTATCAAAATCAATGGATTCAAAGTGGAATGTGACTGTGTGAAGAATCTACTAATTGAAATTGCTTTGTTCTAAATCCTAAAACTTAAGGTCTTATGTGAAGGCTTTGAAATAGAACTTTTCTCCAGAGTAAAATAAAAAACCACCAGCACCTGCCTCCCCACAAAAAAATCCTCCAAATAAACAAAAAAACCCAACTCTTTTAAATTGATATCAATTCATGAGGCTTCTAGAAAGGATCTTGAAACACTTGAAAAAGAACAAAAAGGTCTTTTTTGTAATTTTACCTATATATTATCACTTTTCTCCCTTTTTGGCTGACATTCTAGAGGCTCAGTCCTGCCAGAAGCTCTGATAAAATGCTATTAATCTATCACCCCTTGCATCTTCTTGCTCCCCTCTAAAATCCAGCCACAGAAAGTCATTGCAAGCCATCTTGTGTCCAAGATATCCTTCTTCAGCCTTGGCATTCTTTTAGCTGTTAGCCTAGACCCACACTGCCTCTTGAGTAATAGCAGCGGCAGCTCATGTAGTTCAAACATATATGCACCCCCTTTCTGTTCTTCGTTAGCCCTACAGACACTTCACTCTGATTTTTCATGTAAAATTAAATTAAATTAAATTAAACTGGATTTTAAATACATAGATATTCCTTTGGAATACAATAATAATAAAACTAAACATTTGCAAACAAATTGAGTATTTTATACTGTCTTCATCAGATGCAGTATCATCCTGTGATATCAAAATGATCTTTAGTGAACCAAAAGAGAATTACTCTTTTCCTCAATTTCTCCTAAAATGCCCTCATCAAAGATTCTCTCTAAGGGCTCAAACAGAACATGTAGTTACAGTTTATTGAGTTCAGAATATGACTGTTATTCAGCTTTCCAGTTGTTTAGGATAAATATGTATGTATTTATGTAGATATTTTGGTAATTTTTGCCATACTCCAATTAAATTCCTTTAAAATTATTTTAAGATCACTATGAATTCTCTCTTTTACTTACTTACTGTGTTGCACATGTTTTCTAAAGCTATTACTCTCTAATTTCAAAACAACCATTTTAAGGATACTTTTGTCTCTGGGTACTGAGGAGAACACATGTTATTCACTCCATTAAGAATTTAGACTAAGAGATATTGTCTTTACATTTGCCTCAACAAGAGGAAAACAATTATCTGCATACCATGCTCATTTCGCTTATAAAGTTGTCATCAAGTTTATGTACAAGAGAAGTGGATACTCCCTTGTTTTTGTAAATAATGTTTCCATTAAGAATGGAAAACACAACAGCCCACTCAGGAAAAATCTAAAGGAAATCTATGCAATCTTTGAGCTCTGAGGTGTCAATGTCTCTATCTTTCCTTCTAAGGTTAGGAAATCAACAACTTTCTCCTAATTGTTCAATTCTTCTGTATCTATCGTGCTGACCCTGCCCAGGAAAACCTTTGTATGAGAATCACTGAAGGCAATTGTGCTAATGTATTACAAAACCAGTATCTTCCATATGCAATACCAGAGGTCTTTTCCTTTCAGCAGATTTGAAAATAGATGGTAAATGACTACTCATTTTGCAAGGCTTGATAACATTTTCGGTTTTGAGTAGAATACATGAATTAGGCAAGAAATGCAAAAGACATACAGCAAGTGACAGTGCCCTGAAATAAGAGGACTTCAGATGAACTACTTAATCATTTATGGTCTTACATATTTGTTCTCCTCCTCCCCCCAGGACAAAGTGTGTTTCCCCAGAAAACTAGCAGAATGCCCCAAATCAAGGCACAGTGCTGCATCAACGCCTCTGATTTTAGAACCTTAATTTCTACACTTGCAGATTTCACTCAAAAAAACTACTTGCAACCATGAATCTTTCAAAAGTTATTCAAACTCCAGAGGTTTTATCAACAATTCAAGAAAACTGGTTACTACTGAACAGTTCGCTGTTACTAGATCTTTTCCACAATGCTCAAACACTTCAGAAAACCATTTCTTTGCCAGCTCTTGAGAAAGTAGCCAACTACATGCCATGGTTTCATAAAGATAACTTCTGAATGGATTTGAATAAAATCTCTTCATGAGAAACAGCACCCACTGCACTATACAGAAAATCGGCCACAAAATCTGCCCCGTGACACATACAATCTAACCAGGTTTCCACTAAGGGGAGAGGATTGTTGCTTTTTTAAACTGGGGTTGATGCGACTCAGATTTTAAGAATTTTGAAACGGTTTCCTTTACAGTTCACTGTTACAATATTCGCCTCTTTAAATTTCAAAATTCTTGCAATTACCACTTTTATTCCTACATTTTACCACAGACTATATCTTGAGAAATTCTACTAATGGCTTCTGTTTATGATCCATTCTCAAAATGAATATGGCATTTTTGAAAGCTGCTCCATTACGACCAACTTCTGTTTGCTCCTGATTTAATGGCATATTGCTCAGGATACCCACAATACTGAAGACACAAAAAACTATAAAAATAAGGGAAGAAAAATAGAAGTATGTTGTTTTACATGTAAAAATCAAATTGATTCCATTGCTGGTTTTTCATTAAGAAGAGTTATTAAAAATATGCTTACTCCTATTAAGGAGCAACAGAAGAAATCACAGGTATGTTCATAACTGTCAGATTTACAGTCTGAATAAAAACTCAGTGCACAATTATCGCAAACTACTGAAAGCTGTCACACATCCCCCCCCTCCCCGCCCCCCGAACCCCCCTCAGCTTTCTCCCAATCTACCCTCGCCCTGAGAGAAGCATCAGCCCCAAAGCAAGTCCCTACAATGAATATAGACCTGAAGTCACTCACGTACGCTTGACTCAAGAAGCTGGATGTAAGCCAGGCTCCAGCCTGGAAGCAATCTAAGCACGTTCATACAGTGTTGCATGCAGATTTATAAACCCTGCCTCTCAATGTTGATGTTCCCCATGATGTTCACTAGAGGCTTTGCTACTGTTATTTATTTTATTCAGAAGGCACTCAGACGCAATGGTGATGAGCCGCAGCACGAAACCCTGTGAGAGAGAGTGAGAGAGTGTGAGACAGAGATGAGAATGAGAATAAAGACATTTTTATTACGTTTGTCTTAGTTTGAAATTCATAATCCTGAAATTCTCTGAACAATGGACTTAAACTACAGTCAGCAATTCAAGAAGAACAGATTCCTCACATTAGCCTCTTGGTGTGCAGTGCCAAAAGGTCAAAAACATTGAATACGATTTAAATGTGTAAGTTGAGATTCTGTACAGAAACCACACATCTTGAAGTGGTGTGAGAAATGACCACAAGCCCTTTTAACACCAGCTTCTGTCACAAAGCAAGTCTTCTCTAACACCAATCTCCTGATTATATTTTGCTATTCCGCCAGTTAAAAATGTAAGGGAGGAAACTGCATCTTCTTACAGCCTGAATATTCTCTCTTCTGCTCTCAAGGGACCTTTACATATTAGGCTTTGGACATGTAATTTTGTTCCCTTATTTTAGGATGCTACAAAATTGAGAAATAAATCCTACTATTATTTATACTATTGTAGCAAATGCTTTCTGAATCTATGTCTTTCACACACATATAGAAAGAATACACACCACATTTACACTGTTTCTGTATGTGCATAAAATTGCCACAAATAAAATGAGAGTCACAGTTTATTCTTTGTATCTGATAAGAAACAAAGTTTTAAGCCTTTTTATGGAGTGATAAAATAGAACACAAATTTTATAATTTATGGTTCACAGGATGCAACGATTGATATTATATAGAAATTTAATCAGTCTCACAGAGCTCACAGACATCTCACAGTAGGAGGTTCTTTTGACATTTCATGGAGAACTAGGCAAGATGAGGTACAATATGTGTGCATATTTCACTATGTTATGTGTTTTCTTAAGCTTTCATCCTTTCAGGGCTTGTTGTCATCTTGAAGGAATCATTCCTTTAAAAAGTTCCCAGTACATGAAAGATTGACGCTTCAACTTTTGTTTGAAGCAAAAGAGAGCTAGAAACACCTGCAGAGGTAGCCAAATCTTTTGCTGGTATGGACTTCACAAAACTGAGACACGTCTTTAACACTTTTTCTGTATCTCTTGAAACCTGGCAGATACACAGCACCTGGCTGCAGCCACATAATCTGGCTACAACCCTAACGTCACGTAAAGTTAGGACGGGGAACCTTTTGCCACAAAGCCTATCAAAGGCGTAGGATGAAACAGTCAACTCAAAGCCACAGACCTTTTACTTACCCACCCACGGTTACTCCATTTCTAAATTCCCAGCAATTAAGAACTGAGACTGAAGAGGGGAAGAGAAAACTATTATTTCCATTCTGAATTTTAATATTCTTATTTGCAGTAGGTTGTCTTATGTAATGAACAGACAGTGCCATAATTTTACTTCATCTAGCAGTATTCCATTATTCTTAATTGAAACAATTTTGCCTCTGAAACAAGTTTACATCACAGTGCCATAATTACATTTATGACTATTCAGTAAACCTACTTATACACTAATATGATATTAGTGCTTGTTGGACTGAAATCTGATGCCCCAGATACTTTATCATAAACCTGTGATTATGGCTGTTATCCTAGAGCTTCTCATTAGGAGTGTAAGCAGCTACGTAAACCTTTTGACAAATGTTATCCAATACATTATTAAACACTCTGTGCTGGTATTATCAAATTGATAACTTTGTTCATTTTTCTCATTCTCTACCCTTTTTTCTTGTACCCTGAAGTGTTGGCTTAAATATACAACATGCAGAACTCACTTCTCTTGGTGGAATCAAATTCTATCTTCAGAGAGTTACCTTAGGAAACATCTTAAATATAAAACACTAGAAATAGCTCAAAATTATATATCTGGCCAGATAACATGCAACCATCTTAATACAATGCTCTACTATATTATTAGGTGACAATCTCTATTGAGGTTATGCATCAGGAACAAGAATCACAGCCATAAATTACTTTGAGTAGAGCTGGATGAAACATTTTTTTAAGATGTCTTTCCTCAGTGAAAATATGCAGCACTTGTTTCTTTGTTTTACTTCAAGTGAAACTACATTGTCTTAAATTACACGTAGAAAAGGTATCCACCCAATAAAGAGCACAACTACAGTAAACTAAAGATTAACAAGTAAGGGTTACCACTGACTGATGGCTGGCTGGAGAGGTTTCCATTGTTATCTTCTCTGTCCCCAAGGCAGGAAGAACAGTGACATTGATGAAACATCTGGAGAACCACCATGGTTTAAAGAAAGCCTTGGATATTAAAATAAACCCACACACAGTTTCTGTAAACAGGAATAGCTGAGGAGCTATTCTATGAGCAATTTTCCCACGCTGGGAACAGAGACTGGACAGAGACAGACAAAATGGACAGGTGGGAGCAAGAGATGAAAAGAATCACCCCGAGACGAACGTCCACCTCTGTCAGGCAGAACTCTGAGCTAACAAACTGGAAACAAAGCAGCATACACAATTTCCTTTTTCCATAACCTCCTAATCATTGAATCTTGCTGAACAAAACCAAACCCCAAAATAGTCATGGGTTAAGCAACAGAGAAGAAAGACTTACTGTTGAGATTTCAAAAGTAAAGGTATTGATGCTTCCTTATATTCATGGATTAGATAGCTTCATCCTCTTATATCCTCCCAAGTACTGTAAGCTTCTTTGATTTTAGACAATCAAGAGAATTCCAATCCAAAAGAAATCCCTAACATCGTCACCGATTTCTTTTTTTCTTTTTTTTAGCTTTTCTTTTGTTTCAATGTAACTAAAAACCATGGTAGCAAAAAGAAAAACCAAACCAAACCAAAACCAACACCAAAAACAACAACAAACCAACAAAAAAAAAAAAAAAAAAAAAAAAAAACAAACCACTTTAAAAAGCATAGAAACTAGTCATCATCTTAGGATTCCAAAACCAAGAAAGGCTAATTTTTTTCAAGCTAACCTGCGCCATCGTAAGATATCAACTCGTTTCAAAAGTTTTATGTGTCTACGTAGGACTTCTTTGAACAATTTTTTTATTTACCATTGTTAGACCTGGGTAGTTTCAATTTGGGCTTGTATGTCAGTGCTCGTCAGCAACGCACAAAACTTCATCTGGAGAAATAGAGCATGAAATCACTTTCTCACCCTGCTTCTATGCATCATACCTAACAACACTGAAACTTAGAAAAAAAATCCACACCACTACTAAAGTGGTGTAAAAATAAGTTGTCAGATTGTTTTCTCAACTCAAAATCAAACCCAGAAGTACACACACTTCCTTTGGCAGCTACAAATCCAAACACTTTACAGCAATTGCTGCATTACCTTTACCTTTTATTTTCCGTAATTAAAACCAACTCTGTAAGAACCTCTAGAACTGAGACTTACAATACACACTTAAATCCTAGACAGTTATGGAAACATAGTAATGAATGAAGACAAATTTCATTTGTCTCTGGATGTATAAGCAATTATTTGTGAGAAATGCTGTTGAACGTTAAAGACATAAAAGCATAAATATAGGACCTGGATTCTGAGAAAAGAGAGTTAAGCAAAACTAACAGTCCTACAAAGTTCATCAGGAGGTTCAAGAAGTTTCCAGAATAAGAATATAGTACTCTCTTCCTCTTCCTACAACTTTAAGATCAGCAGAGATTCTGCAAAACTAGAAACCTTTCACTTATTTTAGAACCTCACTTGTAATGAGGCACAGCATAAGTGAGCAGATGATGGAAAATGTGCTGTATACAATGCAGTTTTATTTATGAAAAGAGTTATCCGTAAGGCTTCTTATATACAAGAAAAAAAAAAAAATTACAAGTAATGTTTTGGACCAACTTGCTTACGCAGTTCTAAGACTATTTCACGCTTATTTACCAAAACCCTGTCACAACTCTCCATTCTCACTTCCATCTCAACCTAGGTCTCATCCTTCTTCATTTTTACTTCAGCCTCAGCTCTCATTTCCAGTTCAGTCTCACCTTTGCATGGAAATAGGGAAGCAGAAACAACCCTCCCAGGTACTCTTCCTTCTCACAGACTGTGAAAATGCTATCATCAACCTTTAGAGGATACAAAAGTGACATCCCAAAGGCATTCCTGATATTGGTCTGCAATTAGAGGTGAGAGGTGGGAGTGAAGGGTGACTGGGAGTGCAAGTGCACACGTACATAGAGACACACATACCTGAGGCCCAGCTTACTCACTCCCTTATGGGAACTTCATAATGTATGGAAAAGTCACAGTTAAATCCTGTCTTGCTTCTGCTTCTTATTCATGGTTTCAGATCAACTCCATGGTATTTTATGAAAAAAAAACAACAACCCAAAAAGCAATAACAAAACCTAACCAATGAAAAAATCTGACTACTCAAAGAAATCTAGTGCATTTAAAATTAATCTAAACTCTTACGTAGTATAGAAGCTGCTTAAAGGTTTTTACAATTCTAGAAAGCTTTTTTCAGTCAAAGAGAAATCTCACTCCAAGGCTCTTATCACCCTGTTAGTAACTAATACAATTAAAAGTATAAACTTAAATTACTAGGTATGTGTTGGAGTGGAAACAAAGAAATCAGTTAAAGCTTCTGCAGTTGTAGCTGCTTACTCATGCCTTCTTCAGCTGGCACAGTTGATTAGAAGAATGATTTATCAGTCAAATGATAGCACTGTTCTCAGCTGCTTTCTGCTCAAGCCTCCTCTGCCCTGTCTTTATCCTTTAATCCTTTGCTTCTTCTCTGTTTACCTCCTATCTTTTTTTGTTACTACTGAAGGGAAGAAAAGAGAAAGTAGGTTTACTCTCTATTCCATGTTTCCCTCAAGTTAGAAGGAAATGACTGTCAAAACCAGAGAGAGACTGGATACTTTGGTTAGCTGATAATTCTTGTCATCTGGTCCAGAGAATGGAGCCATAATTGTGATTGCCTATTGCCTAGAAGAAGGGTATAAAATTGTGGGTCTGACTTCCCGGATGCCTTTTTCATCCTTGAACAGACTGCTTTAGTCACCAAGGTGCTCAGGCTGCACCCATCCTGAATATTTAATTCCTGTTTAAAGAGGGAACCTCTCCCAGTCGTAAACAGAGCTAACATTTTTGTGGGGATTTGACAGTTAAAGCGTTCACACATTGCCACAAATCCCTAATGTAACTTGGAAGTTGTACATTTTGAAGGAGATGAAAAGATAAACATGGGAGGAGTTGATAAGAAAAAATTCAGGCTCTTTGCACTGGATCATTAAGCACAATTAGTTGCTCTAGCCTTGTTACAAGACAATAAGAGTAAGCACTACAGCAAAAAAAAAAGATAGTACATTGTTGATAACCAATCAATATGCAGCTTACTACCACCTGTAAATGCAAGCAATATGTTTCTTTTAAACAGGCCTGGAAAGTGGCTCCCAGGATACCTTTAGGGAATGTGTACTTTTTGAACTAATTAATCACTGGATGTCATCACGGCTCCACTCCACCGCATACGGAAACAGCAGTTCTCTGGCACATAAAAATCTTAGGCAGAGGAGGTTCAAGAAAAAAAGGTTTAAGAAAAATATAACTTCAGTGCAAGAGAGATTAGCAGGAGTCAATTTCAAATGAAAATCAGTATAGCTTTTGTATTATGGATGAGTTTCATTCACTATTTGCATTATTTTCATGTGTATCAACTAAGAATTTCTTCTTTTTTTCCCTTTTGAGTATTGACTGAATGCTCTTTTGGGGAAGGTAGATTGATAGACATATATTACAGGAAAAAAAGCTGCTTAAGCTCTCTGCCAATGTACACACATCCTAAGATCCTTGTAATACAGTGTTTTGTAGTGAAGAAAGACAATGATTTTTTCCAAATATGAGTCTTTTTTGTCATATGTACAAACTGAAGTAGGACACCAAAGCATGAATTTTCACTAGTGACCCTAAGGCAGAATATGAACCGAGGTCTCCAGAGGGGAAAGGCTAATGCACTCACCTACAGCACCACCAAGTCCCCTTCACTTTCCAATTATCACAGAACCTCTCCTACTGCTGCGACGTTCTCCCTGCCACACAGGTCAAAAAGTGAGTTACTGTCAGAAGTGATTCATCTATCAGCTGGCTCAGGAATTTTGTAGAATAAAACGACTGGTGCTTTTCCCAACTAGAGTTGCAATACTACAGATTTACTTCAGGCTTTTTAGATCTGAAATCATGACTGCTTTTTCATTCAGACAGTATCATGTCATATCAGATTTAGACGCATCTTGTAAGAGGGAAAAGCCTCGGTGGTATCTGGTTCATAATAAAGTTCGGGTTTATAGTTACTACAAAACAAAGACCTCTGCTCAAATAGCTTTATTTCTAATGCACAAAATGATGCATGATTTGAAATATGTAGCCATACTATAAATGTGACCTAAATGTGGTGTTGTTTTCTTTTTTTCTAGCACTCATTTTAATTATTAAAAAAGTACACTGCTTATGAACTGAGATAAGTAACATATACTTAAAACTCAAAATGCTATGGTAGTGTTTTTTTCCTCCCTAATTTTCCCCTATCTTGCACCTTATAAATAGAAATCTAGTGACCCTGCACAATGATTCACAAAAGCACCTTATTTGTTCAAAACCATCAACGCTCACACCCTGACTAAAGTCGTGTTTTCAAACTTAAGATTTATTCTATTGTTGAAAAGTGATTTCCCTAAATACTCTTTCAGTAGTATGAAATTTCTCTTCCCTTAAGGATTTAATAATTTAGTACTGCAGTTTAAACAACACTGAGTGGTTTTAACCTGTAAACCCTTTCTGCTCTCCTTTTAAGGTTATTGGCTTCATTTTGCCTCAAATTGTCACACGAGCTTCCTAAAGATGCTAAATATCTATGAAGCCCTTGCCCGCAATGGTATGAATCAGTGAGAACAAAATTAGATATCTAACAGATTAATCAGAATCCTCATTTTATACCAAAGGTTAGCTGCAGTTATTTTGGTGTTTAAAGACTTTCCTTTCTCCTAAACTTCCAGACACTTCCCATTTCCACTCCTATTGCAAGTTGTGAGACGGGGCAAAAAACCCCAAAACAAACCAAAAAAACCCCATCCCAATTCAGAGTACTTTAATACGGTTGCTCATTCTGACTGTTTGGTAAATGAGGTCTGTAAATCAGGATCCTCCACTAAAACTTTACCTCGAACTTCAAAAAATTCCACTCTGCCAGCTTCATTGATCCTACTGCAGTTGTATCAGTGCTGTGTCATCCCTTCCCTGCCAATCCTCTGCATTTGTTTCAGGCAGACATAATGTGTATAAAACAAACTGTTAGAAAAGTATTCGCTTGCAGTTTCCCTAAATGTTTGTTCAAAACCAAATCCTTTAAATTTGCCATAGACCAATTTTTACATTGTGCAACTATAACTTTATGAGATCCTTAGGGTAAATTCCTTGCTAATATCTGTTCTTCAGACATCAAGCTAATAACTTATGAAATGGTGTTAAAAGAAAACACCTAGCAGAATGCTTATGAATATTTACTTCCTTAAAAATCATATCATACTATTGCCTTTTTACCAGATCTACTGGAGAAATTCTATTTAGAAGGTTTCAATAATGGAACTCAGGTAGAATCTTCCCTTTCTTTATGGAACCTATCTTTCAAAAAACTGAACTAAACAAGCCTCTGAACAAAAGAAACAAGATCATAGTTTATTATTACTATCAGAGAATAAAAATAAATGCAGTTTCTCATATTCCAGATATAATTTAGTACAAGAAAAACTCTCGAGCATGATCTCAGAACTAAATGCCCTTTGCAATAATTCCTCTTGAATTAAAATTATTCATATATTTTTATTATTATTTTATTAAATTATAATTTAATAACATTTTCCTCCAATCTATATATAAACTTTCAGCCATTTACTTTTATTTCATGGCCTCATATTATGTAATGTTGATACAACAGTCCTTACAGTATTTTTAAGGAAAACTTAATTCTATTATATGTTGTTACATCAATCAAAATTTCACTGCAAATGCTGATTCAGAACAGAAAGAACAGGAATAATTACACGGACTAAAACATCATAGCAGAGAATTCAGATGCCATTTCCTTAAAATAATTTTATAATCCACCATCTTCTGCTTTAAAATAGATAATGCTAATGTTTTGGTCTGTGAAAAAATATGCTGTAATTAGCTAGTACTACATAGTAAAATGATTTTTTAAAGAAGTTCCAAAAGCTACTTTTTTTTTAATCAGCTAAAATATGTAGATAATACGTTGTTTTGATTGCCTATAATATTTAGTATTCATCAGCTGCAAAAAGATTTTCTCTGATTTAAAATACCTAGAATTTCAGCTAACAACATGGAGTTTCTTTGGACGAAAGAAAACATTCTAAAATAGCAATTACCACTATAATTGCAACTAGCTGCAAGTTTTTGAATTTTCCATGGTCTGATTCTAGGCTTGATTTGCAACATCATTTTTGATTGCGTTCCTCTGTGAATCTTTTCATTGACATTCAGGTTTTTGGTGTGATTCTTTTTTTCTTTTTTTTTTTTTTTTTTTTTTTTTAGTATCAGCACTGGTAGAATCTATCATCTAAAAACTGGGGAAACAGTAGGCCAAAAGAATTGGGAAAGGTGAACATAAAGATTAAGAATTAAAGGTATTTGTAAGTCTTTCACACAGATAACCTATCTGCTTTTAAAATGCCTGTAGAACATATTCCAAAGGGCCAAAGGGCTCTTCTAAGCAGGTTTTATAAAGGAGTCGCTCTACAGAATCAACGTACAAAAAATATTTATAATTGCCCAAATAGATTCCTTTTAACTGTTATTCTTTATTTCATTTCACTTCAGAAGCTAAACTACAAAACAACCAGATCACCTGCTCAGTTTTCCTCCCATCTCCTTCTAGTGCAAATGAAAATAATTCTTCCTCTGGCTGAATATTCATAGTCCTAAATACATATTCTGTGTCCATACATAACTCTTCTGCAATCAGGTATTCAGAAAACCTTGTTGCTTGGTACCATCAATTGTATTGATGAGAACCACAGCAATTCCAAGGGGCAGAAGCAGGTCTGTGAAAGGTTTTATGCTGGTCAGAAATGGTTTCTGTATCGCCAGTGGTGTGCTGTGTGGAAAACCCTTCCTCACTTGGAATATTTTATGCATTCGTATTTTCACTTCTCAAGGAGGGTAACTCCTGGTGGCATCGTACGATACATGGCAACACGTGGAAAAATCTTTAACTGTGATAGTCTTAAATTGCTAACACTGAGACACGTAGTGTAGAAGAAGGAATTGAGAAACTGCAGTCAAAACGTTGATGACTGGGTAAATCATTTACTACCAGTCACCAGAATCATAAAGAATGTTGGACAACACACACATAAACCAGTTACTAAACACAATAAGTAAAATTCATTATAAGTAAAAAAATTCAAAAACTTATCTAAGTGTTCATAATATGGATTACATAATAATATCTACACACATATATAGTTTACACCATGTTTTACAATATTTCAATATTTAATAACCATGAAGACGCTGAGAAAAATCATAAAATTACTAAGGGCATGTCAAAGACAAAGATGAAAGTGTTTTAAGATGCACAGTCTGATGAGTCATCTTTTATCACTGGCTAGATCCTGAAAAATTTCCTCTTCTTTTTAAATTCTGTTTTTTCAAGCAACTCTACATTTTTACATATTTTCCCTTCAGAAATTGGAGGATGGAATTCTGGTGGAATAAGAAAGAAACTGCATCTTCCAGAAAGTGAAGTTTCAATGTCAATTTATTAATTCCTTTCCTTCTTCCTTTTCTAAAAAATTCCTGTGAATGTAATTTGAAAGGTGAGGAACTTTTTTTTTTTTTTTTTTTAATTGGCTCACCTTCAAATTTGTAAGCTAGGATGTGATAGACTGAAAATCAGTAAATCAGTTCTTTGCTTACCCCTTTCCTGCAAGCAACATAGAATTTTTAAGTCTGCATTCATAAATTTGAACAAACAGTTCTGCTCTCAGTTACATTTTGTAACTCCATTTAACATTTGTCTAAAAACTGTAGCTAAGAAAAAACAAAAATATGGAGAATATCCCACCTTTTTTGAAAGTAAGGCTATTATGAGACAGATATGGTAATTATTATCTTCAGGGTTATGAAATGTACTGAGCATATGGCAATTTACATTTACTTAATTACATGTAGACTTAATTAATTGGTAGGTTTACCTCTACATTTACTAACATTTGCTCTCCTTTAAAAAAAAAAAAAAAAACAAAAGTATATTAAGTGTTAGCACTAGAGCACAATAGAAATACATTCTTTGATAGAAAACAAACATATTACAAAATCCTAGTGTGTGCCTCTTACTACCACATATATTTCTAAACAGTGTACCAACTGGCAGTGGAAGGCCTTTCAAGTATTAGACACTCTCTAAACTGTCACTCTTAAAGATCTGAAAACGGGTATTTTAAAATTGGACTGGTATAAAATACCCAGAAGACAGGCATTTTATATTTAAAAAAAAAAAAAAGTGGAAATAATAATGAAGTCACCTTTTTCCCAGTGACATTTCTAGTGAACCCTAAATAAGGTTTACTTCTACTTTATTAATTCATAAGATGCTTATAAACTTTACCTGAAAGCGTGCTGCAATCATACATGATTTGGCTTTTCTACTCTCCTGTATCTATCTGGTTTTCAATCTTTTCTTCTTTTGCTTATTGATGGGCTTATTGTTGTATGTAGTAAAATGGGGTCCAAATAGTAGTGCAAGGTCCATATGAGATAATAAGAAGAGTGGTAACACCAATAACATAACAGTGTTTAAACTGCTAATTCCTGTTTTCCCTGAAAAAGGTGTATTGTATCAACTTCAATATCTGGAGAGATGCATTCCATTAGTAAACAAGAGCACCATGGGCAACTATATGCAATTAGTAGACAAGTGCTCAGCATAGGTAACTATATGCAATTAATTCACCGACCAATTACAGAACAGGGCAATTTTCCAATACCTTTACCTGCAGACCAAAACCAGTGACACAGTCTTCTCGGTTCTCTTCACAAAGCAGATCTTCTGAGTGCCTCACATGTGCAGTAAGGCAACGGAAATCCTTTAATTTTAATAACATCCAATCTGCCTGTCAAATCAAATTATTGTCTCAATGACAAGTAATAAAGACAGCTTGAACACACCATGAGTCAGGAGTAATAATTGATCTCTTGAATATTTTTCCCATGCTATGAACCTTGTTCTTCAAACAAATGTATCCCAACTATATTTCAGAAGGCTCAGGCACAGCCGCTTCAAAGCCCAGTGATGCCAATACAGTCATGCTATAAGAAAGACCAGTTCACATCAGTTTCCTCAGAATTCCACACCAATGTACTTTATTAATGTGATTAAATCACATGCTTTACGATGCAAATGTGTAAGTGAATTTGTATTTAGGTTAACAATAATGTGGAGGCAGTCACAGTTTCAAGAGGGTAGACTTTCCTTTAAATAGCCTGAATGAGAAATTTTCAGATCATCTGTTGACCTTCCAAAAAAACTTCTGATGGAAGTTTTTCATGGTGGAAATAGTCATTCCATTTTAAAATCTTTTCTATGAGAGAGACATTTGTGTATGTATTTTTATGTGTCCACTTTAATAGAGGACATTTCATGTCTCAGCTTCTGAAAAAAATATTAGTCCCGATACTTTTCCTTCATATTTTCTTCCAGTAGTTGATTCTTTTCCTGAAACTCTTAAGCAGGTCACAATTTGATTTGTAATTTTCTTCTATAAATTACATCTCATCCCAGACATGAATGTGAAAGACACAGAAATTAGTATTCATTATTACTGAGCTATTTCTTTCCATCATAGAAGGAGAAAGAGACATTGTTTGCCAAAAGCCAACATTAAAAATAGTTTAAATGTGAGCCCTATAGTAAGGGAAAGCTTGCTGTCAGGTTTTTGAAAAAAAAAAAAATCTTCCTAGGTGAATTACTTCTTTGCTGGTCTTTAGCACAGAACGGCATAGGATCTGAGGGACTCCAGTCCTTCCCAGACAAAAATGAGTCTGAGATCAATTATTTATTCTTATTTTAATAGTTAAGAATAAGATGAACCATGAAATCAAGAGGAGTTTGTAGTGGAACAGAATGGGGTGCAGCTTTCTTTAGGAAGGATTACAAATTAAATTTTAAAAATATATTTTTCTACCTAAATAACAAACTAGACACCCACTCTCATCTCTGTCACCTCTAATGTGCATAGCGGACCATTCATAAATAAAGTAGTCAAGATTCTTTTATGTTAAATAAAAAGAAATTCCAAGTGATAGTTTATATCAGCAAACATATTCAGATAAAAAGGCAAGAGTAAGATTTACAAACCGAGTGGGACATCTGAAGTGGGACTTTGATCAAATACCAGTATGTAAACTGAAGACACATATAAACAAATAACCTTTTATCACTAATATCCCCAAGATGCCCAGCATTCTGCTTCTGCACATGTCCGAAGCTACACCAGATAAATCAAGGCCAAGGGGTTCAACACCTAAACCTGACTGAGATCCTCACTGGAGCACACAAGCTCCCTTGCCCTGAATTGCGGAGGGAACCTCGGAACCTGACACACTGTGCTGCACATTCCCACTCAAGTTTTCCACGTACTAAAGTTTGAGCACGCAACACTGAGACATCATCTAAATTCTTTTGCAGCTCCAACTCCCTGAATAAACTCTACTACACACATATTCAAACCAATCGCAAAAGCTTTCAACAGAGTAACTGGGGAGATTCTCTTCAAAGTAGCAAACTGTGAGTTACAGTGTTTGCATTTCACTCATTAATACCAGCCACTAATTTTATTGATGTGTTATTATCAACGTAGCCTATATTCATAGACAATAAAAACAGCATTTAGGTGTAATGGGAACAGCATATTGACAGGTTACGAATTAAATATTGAGGAAAAAAAATACTATTGGTGACATAATTCCCCAACACTTACCACGTCAAAAGGCAGTATCAACCGGCATACACATGCAAACAAGATCAAACAGATTTCACATTGCTAATATGGAACTAGTTTATCCCGCAAATACACAGTGTCCCCTGCTGTGATGAAAGGAGACATGCCTAACAGATTAAAGTTGTGCTGAACAAAGAAAGAGATTTTAGGAAAAGACCAAACTGTTATAAAAGTATGATACTAAAACATGCTCTCCACAGCATCAGGGACTGTCGATGAAAGCAATCTAGCCTTGATATTTAATTGCACCTTCAATTTGGTACTAAAAAAAAA
>VZRU01019021.1:557262-575471 GCA_013398155.1 Pedionomus torquatus | reverse complement strand
AAAAAAAAAGCTGAAGAAGAAATCAGTGTCATATACTGAAAATCATCCTATTTGCTGATGAAGGCAATTATGAGAAGTCCAACAATCAGGAGTTTCATAACCAGCTCCAGTCATTTCACAATATACAGATCTGCAACTTGGCTACCTCTGTGATACAAACACAAATAACTTCAGCTCTTTCTGCTGATTAAAGGTGGATGCAAACACTAATAAACACTGTGGTTAAGGAAATGCATTGAAAGATCAGCCAAGATCAGTGTACCACCCAAATAACACTAAGGAGCATTTTATGGGCAGACATAAGCAAAAAGTAAGCTTAGCTTTCAAAATATCATCCTATTAAAATAATCAGGAAAAAAAGATCACTTGATTTACCAAATAAACTATTAAAAATTCACATACCTATATTCAGTGATTTTAGAACAATCCAAACGCTTTCTATTGATTTTGCAATTTTTGGTACAAAATTATTAGCAAAAGTTTTTTAAAGTACACAGCCAAAAAAAAGTTTTACTTCTAAAAATTTTAATGATCTAATTGCAAAAATGTCAAGACTTCATTTTTGAAATTAAGTTAGGGATTTTCTACCATTGACCCATAATAATGCCACTTCTCATTTCAAAACATCAGTTATTTCCATTGAAAAATAATATTGAAGAATTGCAAATCACCAGATCTTCTGAGGTTGAGAATAAATTTTAATTTTATGTTAATAGTTTCTTTCTTTAAAAAGCTATTAATTTTCATAGAAAAAGAAGAAAAATAATAAGCCATAAAGAGGAATCGGTAATGTTTTTCAATTTAAAAAACACTTGTTTCATGGCAGTATTTCTCCTTTTTATATTTCCATTTAGAAAAAAAATCTTGGAAAAACAGTATATTTACCACCTCTGTAGAAATTCTATGTTTGTTAATTTGTGCAAACTAAACCTTCTGAAAGCATCCAGCTCAAATGTTTTAACTTATTTATATCTGGCTTTTTGCCATTCTCTGAATTGTCTGAACAGCATTGCTGTTCCTTTGAAGGAAACAGTCAAAACCGGAGAATACGCTCATTATTAAGTATCTGAAGCATTACACACCTGGATATCACTGAAGCTTAAGAAGCCAAATAATGGAAATTTTACAGCAACTATCCTTGAAGATAAATTAATCCAATGAATTAATTTAAGAGGGGTCTCCACACAGATGTTCAGGAAGTTCCAGTAGTTAGAGGAGCATGACACATAGGAAACAAGAGCTGTCTTCTTTCTCATCTTGCTTTCTTGGGGCTTGTGTTGTTGTTTCTATCACACATTTTCAGGATTGTGCAGCTCTGCCAGTTCAGATAGTCATACCTGATTCTTGGTTTTACCTCAGCAGAACCATGGCACCCAAGAAACCTTCTTTCCTAGTTCCCTACAAGGATCCCTTTCTTTCTGCCTGGTGACACCAGTGGTAGCCTGGTTGCCTACGTCAGGTGGGTGTCTGACTGCTCAGGCAGCACTTGCTGCTCAAGCAGCTGCTCCTGTCTCCTCAGGGAAACGTTGGAAGGAGTATATTGATTCAGCAAATTCATTTTTAGGATAGTAAATGATTTTAATGGAGGAAAGCTTTGTCATGATACGCATGCTCAGTCTGATTGGGGAACGGATTAAGGCCCCATTATCAAAAATAAGATTGCTTTCAAGGAACCCTCTTCTTAATTGGCATGACCCAAATTCATTGTTCAGAAAGTGCGGCTGACGAGGGTTTCCATTTGCAAGAGCCATCATTTCATTACATTATCACTAACAGCTCTGTTATCATATGAACAGGAAAAGGAGATGTTTGCAGCTTTAGAATACAACATAAACGAAGATGTCTTGCTGGCAGGAAGATCATGCCAGACTAAACCAATAACTTTCTTTTAATAAGAGAACTGATATGCTTGATGAAGTATCTATTTGGATTTCAGCAAAGTGTTTCATACAATGCCACATGTGAAAAGGTTAGTTAAAGTTGAAAATACCTAGGCTAGGAGTGAAATTGTAAAGTGGGTAAGGAATTGGCTAAAGAAGAAATGGCGATAAGTTGTTCTGAAAGGCTGAAAGACAGTTAACAACCAAGAGGCAAATCTTGGTGCAAAAAGTATTTATAAATTGAAACAATTACAACAGAACAACAAATAGATTTTCTTCTCCCTAAGAAAAGATTTATTTCAGCAAAAGCAAAAATTGCTAAGGTGAAATATGGTATGTTTATGATGCTGATATGAGAAACTTGGAGACCAAGAAGGTCCCTTTTCACCCTGGGTTTCAAAAATTCTTACCTCTTATATTCTTTTATCAAATTCTGCTACCTTAACCATCAGCGTATCACCACTTTCTGTACGTAGCCCATGCTTTCTTAAGGCACATTTATCTCCTGAATTACCTGATTTGAATTACTCAAACTAATATTCTTAGGACTTATCACTCATGACCTGTGTGATAAGGTCCCTTGCCCTCAAAAGCCCGCTTAAGCCATTTCAGTGAAAAAGCAATGAATGCATTTCTTCACTACCTCTAGCTTTACTGTTGTGCCTTTTCCCCTTCTCTCATTTTTATTAGTTGCCTTTCTCAATTCTTCACCATTTCCTCCTGCTTTGCTGTTTTTTCTTAATACTCATTACTGCTTGTTAACGCTGTATCCTTTAGTAAATACGAGGAACGCTGATAGTGATGGCTCATTCTTTTGCATACAGTACCTGCCAGACTCACAGTTCGACTTTGCGTTTAGATATTATCTTGTCTAAACCATGGATATCAATACTGCAGATTTTGGAGAAATTAAATAAATCAGAAATATATTTGAGCCTTTCTCCTTTGTCCTTACCAACTTGAAAAAAAATACCCTGAAGATGCAGTATAGCACAAAATTAGAGGGTAAGTGTTCTGGTATTATTGTTGCTATTTGCATATCCTGGGTTTATCTGAAGTTCATCATGCCTATTTCTGGACTTACTGTATATGGGTAAGACATGTATAATCAACCCTTAAACCAAATTCCTTTCCTGTCTGCGTGCAGGTGTTCTGCAGGCAGCTGTTCTGCATGTGAACTAAAAATTAAAAAAATATCCTTACCTTTTAGGTGGATCTGTGATAAGCCTCGCTCTGCTGGAAATCGCTCTCATATACATCATGCACAAGCCTTACAGGCTAAGAGACCAGTACCTAATAAAAAATTCAAAGTCACTGCACGTAATAGGTAATGAAGTGCTGGTTCTAGGCAGCAGCACAGGAACTTCAGGTGTTTGCTTAATATTCACTAAGCATATTCCTAAATAGTCCATACACATTTTTTAAAAATTCTTTCACATAATGCCGCACTTTTTAAGATCCTATAAAAGACACTTGTTCAATAATATCCACTAAGTAGCTGGGCCTGGGGAAAAGGTATCATTTGCACAAAAGAATTAGAAAGACATTTAGAATAAAATGACATATCTTTGAGTAGAGCATTCCAGTAAAATACTATCAGAACTTAGGCACAGCAAGTTAATGTTTGCATTACTTATATTTCATTTGCAAAAAAGAATTTGAATTATTAATTTAAACATATTTAACGCCTAAGTAACACAGACAGGAACACATGAGCAGGTTAACATGTCAGGATCATATACATATATTAAAAAATGTAGTATAGTTAGTGAGCTTTTGAATTAGTAAAATAACACATGAATAAAAAAAACCCATACCTCTTGTTTTTAACAACTCATTTTTTTCCTCTTACTACATTTCTATAGTCACTTAGTTTTCACAAATTTTGCCACCCAGCTTTTACATAGTCAAGTTCTAATGGATTTGTAAGTATAGAAACTTAAAATACAGATAGAGAAAGAAGCAAAATAATTTAATAGGAAAACTACAGTATGAAAGAAATTGAAGTATATTGAGATTACCAGCTCTCAATATCAATAAAATCTTGACTTATGGCTCAAAATGTAAAAGCCTTTTAAATGGTCATTCACTTTTTCTTTTGGCTTATAAAAAGAGATCATTTATTGAGATTTTTGTATAAAATAGCTTGCTGACAATATTATTTTAAAATATTGAAAAATAGTACATAAAAATGTAGGCTGAATCTGTCATTCTAACTCCACAAGGACACTCTTTTCCTTAGAGCCTCTAACATCGCTAGGTCTATTTAGCAGCCTGTGAATAATGTGGCAGGATGTAGCCCTAAAATATCTTTAGAATTACACCACCTTTTGTCATGATCCATGTTAAAATGTACAGTAGAAACAGACTTAGGCTTAGGAACAGACTTCTGTTCCCCTCACAGGAAAAATCTGAGATTCAGGAACTATCTGCCTCCCCCAAAAACACAGTGAACCTTCTCGTTGTTTTCTCGCCTTCTACAAGCAATAAATGTAAGGACAAACACGAATGTGTGCGTGCCCACGTGTGCACAGGTCTGTGTAAACCTCAAGGGGAAGAATACACTGTAGCAAAGGAAGACAAAAGTAGAATTGATTTGGCTTAAAAATATTCAAGCAATAGATTGACTGCTCTTAACTCTTGGATTACTTGCCAATGTCCCATACTATTCTTCACGTCTTCTCCAGAGAGAGTGGACAAATTGCCTATTTTTCACAAGGGGTAGGACCTCAAAAGACAAGTAATGGCCATTCTGCTGCAAGAGCATATAAGCGCAGACTCTGAAAACTTGATATTTAAGTTGAGCAGTGATTTCAGGGATGGGAATTTTGAGAAATGGTGATGTACCTCCATCTTACTATGGCAGCTTTCTGTGGTAAGATAAACCTGATGCACGCACATGTAAGATTCAGGCAGAAGAAATGCCAAAAGGGAGAAAAACAGGAGAAAAGGCAACATCTCCATTAATAAGCAAACACGGGCCAGGCACAAGAAATATACCCAAACCAGTTCAGATGCAGGTAGAGCACTATTGTAAGTCTATTTTTGCATGCCCGTTTAAATTCTGTAAGCCTCCATAAATGCAGTTATCATTACCATTGTTGCCTTATCATTCTCAGTGATTGCTCTCTTTCAGTCAAGTACAAAGGCAGGCTGAATATAAATGTTTTGTCATAAAACTGCTATTCAAACAATAAAAAGGGTTATAATAGTACTAAAAAAATCACCCCCAGGGCTGCAGCACAGACTGGTAGTATGCATATTCAGGCAGCACAAAGCAGTTCCAGTCACATACTTCTACCCATAGGACCCTTCCACTGCATCTGTACTTAATATCAGCATGTAGCCAAAAGTGATCCAGATATTATCAGGTAGTCAAGATATGCAGAACATTTTGGAATCTCATTCAATAAGAGGAACACAGTTTAATATCACTGCCTATCTGTATTGAACTCAGCAAATATCAACAAATTTAGCTTAAGGACTTGTCTTTAATTTTTAAAAAGAAAACTGCTTCAATTATGTTTTCTGCCTTTATCCAAAAATTCTTTTGTTGGTCCCAGGTTTAGCCACGTAGTGCCACCCAGGGGCCAACTGCAAGATGGTTCAACACTGCCATCTTGCCAAATAGCCTCAAAAAATTATTATGCAATATGTCCCAGACAATTCTACCTAGGCTTGAGTGTTCTTTTTAAAATGTTTTCGAGGCTTTAGTATCCTTTTCTTGTAGCATAGAGACAAGAGGTAGGGTCAGGTCAGGCAGGGAAGGGTGAAAGAACATGTAACGAGCCAGGGACCACCAAAACAAAACAAACTAATTACTCCCATAGAGTGACAGGATGGTTATCTGATCCAAATAAATAAATAAAAAAAATAAAAACAATAAAAACCCCCCACAGGTAGAATTTAAAACAAAAGGTTTATCAGCACTGAAAGCCCACTGCCCTGGGTAAATGTGCTTCCTTGCAACAATAAAGACAAATAAAGTACTAAAAAAGGATAAAGCAGGAGATTACAGACCTAGCTGTGGTTTGATAAATGGCACTCTACTCCACTCTGCTTATTGTGTACTTCATACCTCGCTCTTGAATATGGAAGAGAATTTTATTAAAGATTTAGCCACGGTGGTGGTGGTGACTGGCTCACAGTAATTTTCCTACAAAGTAGTTTAATCTATCACAGGGCAGACAGTGCACCTTCTTACCATGTATCATATCTGTCTATTGAGTAAGTGCTATCCAAATCCAATTTCTTTTCATTTTTGGAACCCGTGATGCATATTCAAGATACATTTTCTTTTTGTCTGTGGCCTAAATTAGGTGCTGTATAAAGAAAAAAAGGAAAAAAAAAAGTGAAGTAATAAAAACGACTGGACTCTAAAGGCTACATTTCTCAGTGGGCATTTTCCTTTTTCTCTTTTTTTTTTTTTTTTTCCAGTACAGTACTAATGATGCAAAACAATGGGCATATTATGTGGTTGTCACTGAACCCACGACACCGCCGGCGCTCAGCCATACCTCCAAAACCTTGCCCCAGCTCTTACAGGTGAAACTTATAAAATGGCTGTAATAAAGCCTTAACTTTCTTTAATATTTCTATGCACTTTTTAAAAATTATTTAATTAAAATAACAATCATATCACTGTGTTTATTTTACTGAATGATCTGAGCCTGGAAAATTTGTTGGTTTAGGCAATTAATAACAGAGAAATAGAGCCCAAGGACTTAGAAGTTACAGAATGGTTCTTTGGTTCTGTGGGTTTTTTTCCCCAACCATGCCTAAGATACAGCTCCTGTCAATTTCTTCACTTTAAGAATCTAAGAAATTAACTACTCTAGTGTCTGATAATTTCTGATTTCTGATAAGTATTTCCTTGTAGTCCATGGCTTTTGGTTTAGGGACTGGGGGATTTTTCCATTTCCTCACTTCTGTATATCTACTGAGCATGTTCACCAAACTGAGGGAGAAACTCAAGATATATATTCAAAACTCACTGTTACATAAAAAGGCCCCCGTTTTGGAAACTACCATTAACATAGCATATAGTGGTCCTCCCAGACCTCAGCATGAAGCACATCAAAATATAAAACATCCAGGCAGTTCAACAAACTTTCCAGGGGCAACTAAAGGTGATGGACTTGGTCCTTTATGGTTTGTATCCTCTGTGTATTATGATGTGAGTCCATCCCTTTGTTATATCAGCACCTAAGATCAGTGTCTGAGTGTCAAGGTGACAATCAAAATGTTTAATTTAAGAACATGTTTGAATTTATGTCTGCTACACTATGGGATGATTGTCAGATGTTAAATTTACTGCACCGAGAGGAAATAAATGTTATATATATGAGCACGTTTTTACCTAGAATAGCTTCCAAAGAGCGACCCCGGAAATGCAAGTCTTAGTCTAGAAGAACTAGCTGATACCATCAAATCTATTGCAGCTTTGTTCCCATGGAAGGATCTTTTTCAGGTTGTATCAACAAGAATTTTTCTTTCAATTTGATCATTTCTGTTGACATATGCACCGGGTTGAACCAGTTACCTCTAACATTTTTTTTCACAATATCATATTTTTCTCTTGGACTTTTATGTTTCTAATCTCTCTCTTCTCATCACCACATTTTTCCTTAATAATTTAAGTATCAGTACCCTAGTGCCTGCAGACGTACATCCATTCAGGTCTGAGACTTCAAGAAAAGCACAAACTACAAAAAATGGTGTTCATGTACTCAGTACTAATGATTTTCATTGGTCTCTACAAAATGCGTGCACACCTAAAATTTTCAGTCCGTATTTCACCTTAGACAAGACTACTGAAAAAACAACTCAGGTTAGAGTTTGCTGAGAGCTTATTACACCTTAGAAGTTGTTCTCAAAGTCTTTCCTAATCAGTTCTCTGCCCCTACAAGGACAACACTTACACTCAAAGATGAACTGAAAGGATTGCCAAATTGTTCATTGTATCATGGGATTTCTTCCCTGATTCCATTACAGATTGTATTTTTGTCTAGAGAACAATATACACTGTTAACGTACACTTTGAATGAAAAGCATCCAGTTTAACCCTTTCTTTTTGTACTATTTCAGTTTTCCCCATAGTGTTAACATTACAGAATCTCCTTATTTCATTGTTCAGATGTAAATCACACTGTGTCCTCTTCCTTCCACGCTGACAGTTTAGTCATCCTGGACTGCTATGTCCACTGCTGTTCCTGTGAAGAGTTTTCTCTGAGAGAGTACTCATGCAGTGATGTCCTGTGAGAGCCTGAAAATACTTGCAGTGGAGTTGGAAACTGATGGAGTTCAAATCTTGCAATTCTGGACTTTTTATCTTTATTGAGGTTATAGTTGTGGCACTTATTTTGGTCTTCTAATGCCTTTCTGCCCAGTATCTTCTTTGCAGCACTGCAGATCCTCTATCATATTTACAGCATCAGGTCACTGCTTACTCTCTCTGGGCATCTTTCTGGTCTTGCTTTACTCTTACTTAGCAAAGGAAATGACTTTTTAAATTTGGATTGGTCAGCACCAGCTTTCCAAATTTTTCTGTCCAAGGTCCAAGAGGCATTTGGGTTTCAGAGAAAAGACTCGGTTAGCTCCGCAACCTGCAATATTTAAATTTGTCTTTAAATAACTCCCAAACACTTTGAGAGTTTTGTCTTTGTAGAAAATGCATCGGTTTTATATTTATATGGAATACAATACACTTCAAATTTCTCTAGCACAACTAGTTTTCCTAGCTGATTTAACTGAGAACCACTGAAAACATCAAGTGATTGTCATCCTATCAACAGAAATAACACTACCACTTAATGCCTTTATTCTGAGTTATCTATTTTGTGCTGGTACTTCTTGGAAATGCTGTTTAAACCTTACTCTGTTGTCCTACACATCTTCAGAGAATTTGTAATGGGTAGCGATTTACAACTCTCTTTTTCCATCAAGAATATTTTCTCAGTTTCTTGTGGTTTTTATCTCGTTTTACTTGTAGTATTACATTTTCTTGAGGAAAAATTCTGATCTATGGAGTTTAACAGAGGCCTGTATTACTATTTTTGAGTTGCAGTTGTTCTCCACTATCTACTACTAGGCACTACACACTGTACTAATGAAGTGCAATTTGCTGTGGGCTTTCACAGATACAGTTTCCCACAGACGGAACCAAGAACTTGTAGATGATAGCAGAGGCAAGATAACTGAAAAAAGACCTTACACAATTCCTGTCAGTGAGGATATTGTTCAGATACACAATAATATAAGCAAAGGCAAGCAAAACTAGACTTAAAGCTCTGCTTACATGACATGTCAGAGGATTGAGGAAGAAGGCTTGCTCAGCTTCTGTACTGGAAAGAGAAACCCAGCTGATGTATGCCCCTAACCTAGGCAATAGGATATTGGGCATTTGAAGAACATACTTTGAACATGAAGAGCAACAAGCATCTACGATAAGAACTAAATAAAAGACCTTCACATAAAATGGCCTGGCCTGTGTAATTGCAAATATGAAAAAAAGGAACTGAGGGAATGAGTCCAGAACCATCTTAGGTCAATCCAAAAGTTTTGAAAAATCTGTCACTTTGCCTATGAGAAAAATGCGATCATCCATGAAAGAGATCTATCAGCTTAGATACGTGCAGAAATAACCTGCTGTAGGAAGGGAATTATAGGGATGTTGCAAGTCAGAAACACTGACTGTCGCAAGACAGAAAACATGAAGGGGGAAAAAAAATGCAAAGTTATCAGTTAAAATTAGGTATTCATTTACCTGCCATCACATTCAGAATATTATGTCCCAAAAAACTTGGGGTGATATCTGACCAGAAAGAAAAAATATTTTAAATAGAAAAATTAGAAATCAATAATACATTGAAGAAAAGTCTTACAAACCGAATGATCAGAAAAACTGATTCAGCTACACTGGTATAGCATGAACCTTCATACTGTATCAGAAATGCTGTATTTAAAATGCACCTGCTTTGTTGTCAGTGGCACTTCTGATTGTTGTCAATATGTTCTCTGATGAATTATATGAATCACTGTCTTCCCAAGACAAATTAAAATGATATTTTTCTTTTCATTTTATACAGAGGTTGTCTTTTTTTCTGCAGACAACTGTATAACTTTAGAATTTTAAGTTGCAGTAGTAACCAAGCACTAAAGCAGCTACTGCACACCCACACACCTCTGGCTGCATCTGCCTTCACTGGTTTGAGAAAGAACCTTGCTTCAGCCAGACCATGGGCTAATCCCTAAGGCCAGATCATTCTTTGACAAAAGCAGGAAGTACCATCCCAGAATATTACTTCAGGCTAGCTGCCATATTTTAGCAGGCAGATAATATTTTTAAGAACCCGGGTTTGCATCCTTTGAGATGACAAAAAGCACCTCAAGCATTTATCTGTTTACCTAGTTTAATACTTGCAGATTTTAAAACCCAGGTTCCTTTTTGGAGTTTTTCATTAGAGAGTATTTAGAACCTCTCTTTTCTCCCAGTTTTAAACCACTATATGGGTTTTGGTCCTGACTCTCAGTGCACACTCCTCTAATTCTCAATAATTGGGCCTGAAAAATAAGCTGCATTACTTCTTACTTGACAGAGGAAAATACGAGTTAGAGCAACAAGAAACTCTATTGCAGTGAGAAAGTAAGACAGCGTGAAGGAATCTCAACATTACACATCAGCAATCAAAGATGATATTAAATTATTACTTTAAAGCAATCTACAATTGACTTAAACATTAGTTCAAAATTCAGATTAAACTTTACAAAATCCAATTGCACTGAAATACAGGCATACAGATACCATTTCAACATAAAGCAAAGCTTTTGTCATGGCATACATCCATAATACAGTCACATGAAATATAACCTCCAATAAGATTAAACTGATTTGACCATTTCATAAAGTATTTACAGGCAATAGACCAAACTCTGTAATTCTCCTAAATCAGAGCAGCTCTCTTGAAATCTAGGTAGCAGCATGAGTGATCTACACAGACTCTACCTCAGAAACTGATCAAGGAAAATTTTTTTCTAAGCAAAAAAATGATCTTTTTAATAATTTTGATTAATAGGAAATACTTAAAAATGCCCTTTAAAATTTTATTGATTTTCCCACCTAAAGCAAAAAATCTCTGTCACAGATCTAATTTTGGTTATAAGGATCAACGGATATGCCAGATATGTCCAGATAACTGTCCTCTGCCTTCTCAGCAACTTATGTCAAGATTTATATCCTGTCACGTCCACAGCAAGCATGTACTCCTTTAGCAGCCCTGCAGGATTCAGTTCTCAGGCTGGACCAAAAACACTAAGTAAGGCAAGCAAGACACTCTGTGTGCAACAGCTGAGCAGAGCATGCTGCCTTGTGGGGAGGGTCCACGCTGCTCTCTAACCTGCGTATCTCAAACTTCCAGTGAATATTTGGAGCGTTTCATAACCAAAGGTTCAATGTAATTAAAAAAATAAGAACCAGTCATTAAACATCAGCCACCAACTCAGATAATACTCATACAGTATGTAGAATATCCATATTTGGTCCCTCTGTGTGTTGGAACACAAGTCGGGCTCTTCATCATTTGAGTATCAGCTAGGAGGAAATTTTAAAACACAAATATGGTGAGGTTGCTTAGACTCTTCAAAGGTTTTTTGAGAATTTTTATCATATATATTTTTTCCCCTACAAAGGGAACATCACTCAGTTACACAACAAGTAGGTTCAGCAGTTATGGTTATATACGCAGCAAACAAAAACATGCAAAGAAATTTATTCTTGCTGAAAAAACTAATAAAATCAAGGAGATATTCACAGATGCAGGAAGGTTCCTCTGTCCTCCTTGAGCTCATTAAGAAAGTGAGTAAGGAAATTACCTCTTCTGCCTATGTATCCAATATCAGCTTTATCTAGAAACAGCATGGTTTCATTAGTATCTGTCACAATATTAGCATTATATTAGAAATGGCTTGAAGCCAATATCCCAGGTACAACGGTCCCAAACCCTGGGAAAAGCCAGATACAGGATGTGCAACACAGAGAGCCTTAACATCTTATGAATGATGTTTACTGCTGGAAAATTTTACTTTTCTGTCTTGGTCTCATCTATCTAGGACTTTTTCATATAACCCATGGTTAACAATGTATTTTTCTAGGCTAAATTACTGAAGACATAATGATATTCAGAAAGTAAAAAAAAAAAAAAAAAAAAAGTTCACTGAATTATATTATTGCTCAATATAAATATTTGCCCAGAAGTGTTTCTCTAATCAATATTTAAAGTGAGTCAAGGAAGTTTAATAGCTAAATCTTGCTCTCATTACATGTCATCATCCTTTATCTGATATCTTCTGAAGCTATAGACCCCTCAGAGGTTGGAAGAAAGCAAACAATTAATTTCACAAAATTTTCATAAGAAAAAACTTCACATTTGAAAAAATATAACAAAACCGGATTAACATTTTCATGCAGTCAGGATGCACTAACAATGCAATAATTTCTTTAATAATGAAATATGCCTTGATCCTATTATACGTTTCAGATATAATTATATTCTGTCAAAGCACAAAAGAAAACGAAAACACAAATGGTTCACAAACAAAAATCATTGTAACTCATGAGCAATATACAGATATCTATTTAGGACAAAAGCTGTACGTCGGGAGTATGTGTATATATGTGTGCACATGTGCTCCTGCACATATTGTTGTGGTGACTACCAGAAATGACTCCTGATCTGGTGTCTGCTATTTCTGCCCATATGCCATTGCGACAGCCCTGTGCTGAAATCCAAGCTAAATCCGTACTTGCACTTCGATTTTCAGTGTACCAATGAACAGAACATATTGCTATTTTCTTTCAGTTATGAAGATATCTCCTCTTTTGTAAAAAGTGTTACTGAAGCCACCCATATGAACATGGTATCGCACCTTTTTGCAGCATGAGCCATTGATGAAAATGAGCACTGAGGAGCTAGAAGACACATATGTAAAGTACTAAATAATTTACTTATGGCGTACTTGTCTCTTGTCTGAACTGGAAAACCAAAGCACAAGGTGCTGCCCTAGACACTGACCCAAACAAAGGTCTCGGCCCCAAACTGCTTTACTATGAAAGCATAAGACAAACACAGACTCAGTACTGAGGGATAGACAGAAAAGCCAAGAAAACACCACTATCAATGGAATAGTCAGTTGTCTCTAAACACCAGCCAGGTTTATTAATTACAAGTTATTCTGTGAATGTGCTATTTTTAGGTTCAAATGCTGAAAGTTGCCTAGGGGAATGAATGCCTAATTTCTGCAGGAGCTCTGTAGCCAAATCAAGTTTTCTAGATAATTTTGCATAGAGCATTTTAATTTCTAGGTAAAAAAGAATATTTTTGAACCCACGAAAATGCACAGACTGTGACTCACTTCATTCATTAGCAGATGAAGCAATTATAACTTTTTTTTTTAAATTCAGTATAAAATTATCTGCATTACCTTCCCAAAGCTTAAATATTTCTTTTTAAAATGTTGAACACTTAAAAGTTCTATTTAATGCAATATTTTCCATGTAAAGCTTGATCTGCTGTGGTGAATTATCAGAAATGGCACAGATCTCTCAGATCAGCAAAAATCAAATGAGCATTCCTAGTCCCAGGGGCCTTTTGTTGTGAAACTGGGAAAAATACATTGGCACACAGGTACAGTTACTCCACTGCTTTCTCTGCTATCATGCTTGTGTCTGGATGACTACAAGAGTACTGACATGCCTAGATGAGAAAATCAAGAGTCAAGAAAACCAAATAAGTAGAAAAAAATGACCTGAACCAAAACTCAGTGAAACAAAAGCCACTACACATCATCAATAAATTTTACTCATATGCTCCATTCTTAGCATTGATTAATCGTGGCAAGTGTGGTTTAGGAAAACATCTGAAGAAAACCTTTCAAGAATCTTGAAGTAAATTATCTTATGGAAGTAAGATGATGTAGTAGTGATATAACTAGTTTGGAAACCTGGAAGGACTGGTGCTGACCGCAACTCATTTTCACTGTGTTAATACAAATGTCACCTTGTTTTTCATAGTGAATGTAGTGGTCTTTATCTAGGCCTTAGCAAAATGGTGCATAAATTCATTCTTAACTATGATGCACTTTTAGATGCTCCCATAGTATGTGATTCGAAGACCTGGATTCAATACACTACTAGACTGCAGTGACCAACACTGCTTTATGGCCAACATTGACTTCAGTATTTAATTTCCCATTGCCTAAATTCTTCTCTGGCAATGGAGATAATACTTGTTTTCTCTATACTTCTATACCCCATCCCTGGAGGTGTTTAAGGCCAGGCTGGATGGGGCTTTAGCAACCTGGTCTAGTGGGAGGTGTTCCTGCCCATGGCAGGGGGGTTGGAACTCGATGATCTCTGAGGTCCCTTCCAACTCTAATCATTCTATGATTCTACGATTCTGTACTTCTTTGGTATAATACTATACTTTTTCTGCACATCATTACATTTGGAAGAACCAAAGGACTATCATCTAGTATGGCACCAAAGACATATCTGGCTGAATGGCATCATTCAGCCAGAGCTTTAGCTTTGTTAAAGTGGATCCCTGTTCTGCTTTGGGCTCCAGATATAGGTGAAAAAAAATCAATACTGAACTTAACAATCACGAAACAAGCATTCTCAAACTGTTCAAGCCAATGTCACTTAAAATTATTTAAATTTGCACATCACAAATATTATTCGTGTTCAACTGTTATCCAGCTTGGCTTTTGCTGATGTTTTCCAGCCAGACCACAGATGTCAAACACCAAAACAAGTTCAGCTGCCTGACACTGGGATGCAAGGCACAGGGAATGAGAGATTAGACAAGAATACTATTTTTCTAATGTAGGGAAGCATTAAATATTGTATAATAATATAAATGTACCAATAATGCCAAGAACAAAGGAGGGAGAAGAAAGGTAAACTTGGATTTTTAGCACTGTTGTTCAACTTGGATAAACCTCCAGAATCTAACTCAGCATAGAATGAACTCAATAGCAAAAGAATTATGTGGGACGAGCCACAAAGAAACTACAAGTAGCAAAGGGGCAAAAAGGTGTCTCTTTGGCCTCAAACTATTAATTAGTTGCTAGCAAAGCTGCACCACGGATTCATTGCTCCAGCGTTCCTCCTCCAGAGGTTGCTGGTAGTCTGCCTCATTATCATCTGGATGGAAAACAGCACTCTTTCCTGGGAGTTCTCTGCAACAGTCTTATTGATTAAGTTCCCACAGTGTTAAATCATTCTGTAGCTTTCACTCCATTCTGCCTACCTTCCCACCCCTGAATAATAAAAGCGTTGGTGGATTTATGGGGGTGGTGCAGTAGATGAGGAGCATTTGATAAACACCATAGTGTAATACAGTTTCTATTTATGCAATGGCCTTAGATTCAGAACCTCACGTGCCAAGATAGCATTTAAAAAGGCAAAATTAAACTAATCTGACTCTGGTTTTGCTTGTATACTGCTTTTCTTATCCTTAAGAATTTCTGCCAAACACATCCAAATGTGTCCTCTCCTGGCTGTAGTGAATTTGAAATAACCAGTTAAAAAACTGGTTATAACCAGTTAGGCAATGACGGCTCCCTTCTCCTCATCCTTCAAGCTGGAGTTATCTACCAACTTCAAAATACGTTTTGTGTTATTTTTCCACAGACATACATCTGAGATATGCCAATCTATGTAATTCATCTTAAAAAAATATATAGCAAGAATGAAAATTTAATTTCTACTAGAAATAAAACTGAATTATCTCTTGTGAAAAAAANCCCACAACAATCCGGAATCATGGATCCTTATGTCAGGCTTAGTCCTTAGTATAAGATTAGGCCTGGCTGTGTTATTTTGAAACTGGGGGCAACCAGGAATTTTTCTGAGTAGGTTGTGCATTAAGGTGACAATAAAGGTTAAATTTCCTTAGATGACCCAGGCAAGGGAAGATGCAGCTTGTTCAAATGGACCATGAGCTCTCCTGAGGGGAAGTGGGCTGACAAAGAAGCCTCAGGAGAGATGTCCTGAAAGTGTGAAACTAATGATTGCTATTCAGAAAAAAATATGCTGAAAGTGACTGAAACTACCATTTAAGAAAAGACCAAGATAAATGCATGTTAGAAAGGAGGAAAGAGGAAAATGTGGCTGAGCCAGCTTTATGGCAACATGACCAAATGATAAATTTCAGTCAGGCGTGATTTTCAGTTGAAAATGAAATATTTCTCCTTCAGCAAAAGAAACCCTCCAAAAACCAATGTTTGTTATAATATACAAGCACTATGACACTTTAAAAATTCTACAGGAGGAATTGTTGTTATGTATAGAAATATTTCCCTAAGTAAAAAACTAACAAGATTTTATTATTAACTCAAACGCAACACGCACCATTTTGAATTCAAAACTGCATTTGTGATGCGCAGATTTCGGATTTCACAACTCTCTGCACGGGGAGGGACTAGCACTCAAGGGTTTTACTTTTTTTCATATAACTGATCACTAACGTAACAACTTCACTGACCAGCTTTTATTCTGCACATCCAATGATTTCCAGTACCGTACTGCCAGCAGCAAGTAGATTGACTCCCTCCAGACAAACAGCACGGCATCCTTTCTCTTTCCTATACTCATTTTTAAACAAGCAAGATGTTGTCACAAAGGCACCTCTCGGGCACGTTCAGCCCAGGGAGGCAGGTGCCTGCTGTTCACCCAGTGGGCTCTGCCCTGCAGTGCCAGGTGTGCCGTCAGGAGCAGCCAGCGGGAGCCCAGCCGGCAGCAGGGACACTGTTCTTCCTCTTCTGCAACCAAAGGGATATTTTTGCTTTCTACATTTCTTTCTACCCAGGTACACACCATCAATCCATTATTGAGAGGAAAGGTATTCTCAGAGAAAGAGGAAGAAAAACTGCTGATGCTCTTAAGTTACCAGGCTTGCTTACACTTTGATTCAACAGGTGAGGGGCATCGCTGCAAGAAAGAAATTAAACTACGGTGAAATGAGTTCAACGTGAAAAATGGAAATCTCAGATCACCAGTATCCTCTAAACACAATAAAACCTATGGCAGGAACATGTGTGTTATTTCTAATATCCCAGCTTACTCCCACCATAAATAATTACACCTTGCTACCTACTGGCATCAACAGTTCTACTTTGATTATTTGAATTTTACTCCCTCAAAATTATTGTACTGTGCCCACTTCATTAGTTTTTAAATTTTAACCAGGATAACACAGAGTTACATCTATCATATCTTGTTTGCTTTTTGTGAGGAGCTTATTTTCTTACCTGTGCTTACAGAAAATGCTAACTTGTTCTACAAAAGTTTCCCCTGATTTCAATCCAAATGCTCAGAGAGTAAATTACTAACTAGAACTCCGGCATTAGTTTATTCATTTAGCTTTAAAAGGAAAACAAAACAAAGCAGAGATATGCTCTGTACTTCTTAGAACCAAACATATATATGTACTCCTTTAGCATTTACAAAAAGTAGTTAAAATTTATGAGCTGGAAATATTTCAAATATTTTAAGTCACTTCTTAGCTACCAAAGCATATTTGTATTCTGTCCTTTGCAAATACTTCTTAATTTCATCAAATAATATTACTGAGAAAACAGTTCACAGAGCTACAGTTATAACAGTGAGGAAATATTTTCTTGGTGATTCAGTCTTTTCCCACTTCAGAAGTACTCTCCAAGAGGCAGTGTCTTTGGATCAGAAACTATGATTCAGCATGGATTTGTTCTGGGAATTATAATAAGGTTCACAGGAAGTTCTGTAGCTTAAGCTGGAGGTTTTGGCTGAACATAATTACCAACTTTTATTAAAAGATGGAATTTACCAGGGGACCATCCACTAATTAAGATGTGAAAAGAGGCCATAAGGAAAAGGTATAGCTTCTAGAATTCTAGTCTAAGAATAAACATGAAAATGTTTCTATCAATCTGCAGAACTGAACATAATATGTAACATATTTGTCTTTTACATTTTTTTAGATAACATTCTCTTTGTTCAGACATAAATAAAACAGGAAATGTAAAAACCCATTTTCAAACGGCAAGCCCAGGTTGATATTCATCCCATGTAATTTTATCTATCCAGAGTGTAAGGTAAGTTTCCCAGACCTACTGAGCATGCAGTGAAGAGAAACGTGCCAGTGTTTGAAGAGCCCAGTCTACGGTTTGTACATAGTCTGTGGAATATGGCTAAAATTTGTTAGAAATGAGCTTTCTCCTTTTATTCTTCTGGAGGACTTATATGCTCAAAGACATTTTTGGTTTAGATTTGCTTGCCTTTTTTTTTTTTTT
>VZRU01019021.1:513176-557149 GCA_013398155.1 Pedionomus torquatus | reverse complement strand
CTGAAGATGCCTCTCTTTCTCTCCTTTGCTTACCTGCACGCCTTAAGAAAAATGCTTAAATTTGTGTAAGCCACTTCTAGTCCCTTTGTGTAACTAAAATGTAGTATATCTGACTCACTGACAGGTTCCAAAATGCAACCATTTCTTTGTCAATATTTCAAATCATCAAGATATATTAAGTTATCAATATGTGATGCTGGTTTTAGTAGATGCCAAAAAGAATAGTTGTCAGCTAGATGTCACATTACTTTTAACAATGACCATTTCTAGGAAGCTGAGTTATCAGAACACAGAGATGGAGATGTTGGTAGGTTGATAAACAGTGAGTTGTGTGCAACTGCTGCAAAGGACCACCTGGCTGAATGGTCACAGTCAGCAAAATGTATAGGTCCAAACAAAGTTATTGATATGGTCTAATGTAAGGAACAGGTAACTGAGAGCAAACCCCCTAAAATTTTCTTTGAAAAGCAGTGTTATAGGATAAATATGTATCTCAGTATAATTTCTTCATGCACAAGTTTGGTCAGACCACTCTTACAACACTTATTCACACTATAAAGAATGTGTGAAAAGAAAACTTAGAAAAGAGCTACATAAATGATGCAAGGTTAGTAAAAAAAAAAAAAAAATAAAAAAAAGCTAAAAATATTGGACCAAAGGTTAGCTTAGCAAAGGTCAAAAGTGTGGGTATTTACAAACAGAAAAAATACATCAGAGAGACAGCTTAAAGTATACTTAACAAAAACTTGAAGGACACTTGTTCATGTATAATGAGCGGAAACAAATTCTTCAAGTGTGAGCAAGCAGTCCAGAGATGAGGAGGAAAATTCTCAGTAATATGATGAACATACCCTAAAACTGCAACCAAGTTTAGGTTCTCTTTAAAATTAAACAAAAAGAACCAAGCATTTTCAGAGGAAAATTAATCTCATCCTCAATAAAAACCTGAAATGACATGGAATACATTTGGTCATACCTGTTGCTCTCCTCTCACTAGACCAGAAGCAATAATGACTAGCTCAGGCTGAGATCTATACTTTATATCCAAAGCTAGGTGAGACATATCCTGGCCTGTATTACTTTTTAGAGCCAGACTGTCTTTAGGAGCTGCAGTGTTATCACCAGAAAACTGATAATCTCTATTTTTCTTTCTCCTGGGGAGGAAACCTTATCCCCTTGCCTGAGTATGAGAGTGCAGAGAAAAAGAAAGAGGGAATCTTTCAGTACCTTAGGGCAGTAGTGCATAATCACTAGATTTTTCATTTCAGCTTTCAACTTGAAATTACAGATCTAACTTCCATTTCTGACTGCTATGACTGTACTGAGATTAGCATTTACCATATCACTTTCTACAGCTGGTATCAGTGAAAATATTTATGCACACAGTGAGAGGAGAAAAGTATCTGCCAAAACCTGTGGGTGCCACTAAAAACAACATTTCTTTCAAATCTGTGTTTTTGTACAGTGCACAGCACAATGGTACTCAGCTTACAGTTGGAAATGCCAGGCACTTCCATAATCCAAAAGAATAAAGTAAAAATAATTATTGCCCTGTGGTAGTAATTATATCTAGAGCATATTAGGTACTGTAAATACAACAGAGCATCAGTTATGCCACTTCACTGGGGTGAGAGATGTCGACTTTCTAACAAAGCTCCCCTGTAGCACATGCAGCTGCTAAGTTTAGTCTTAACGTTAAACTCTGTTTAGATTTTCAATCAACAGACACAGTGCACATGAAAATAAACCCAAGTAAAATACGAACATGCAGAGCTCCCTTAGGCTTAGCCTATGGACAGTAAACCAGTTTAGAGTTTCAAACACTATGATGGTAGGAATCGTTCTTTGATACTTCATTCACTCAGAGATGATGGGGTGCTACCACAGCTAGGCAACTAAAAACCAGATGGATTGTGAAGTCTGTCCCAGGTCTTCTCAATATAAATTGCTGAACACGTTGTTCCTTCTTATCCACATTTGGCAGAGAATACTTTGGGTTTTTTTAATTGCTATTGCTACAAGCCATAGAAAGGTTTGTGTGATGATGATGGAATGCTGACCTCACTGAAGAAAGCCCAGTTTTACCTTAGTTAATGAATAATAGTTGCCATTTTCTGTAATTGTCCCCCCCCCTTTACTGTCACAAATGGTCTTATGATAATAATCATAGCATATAATCTGACACAAGCGCTCTTAAAGAAATTTCTAGTAAAGGACTGCAGCCTCTGTGGGAGGTAACTGTCAGAATTATCTTAAACCACTACCTGTCTTCCACTACAATAGAAAAGGCCTTTAATCGAAATAATCCTTTTTCAAACGAGCAACTTTTTTTTTCCCTCTGCAATTCACTCATCTTAAAAGAGCACTATAGCTTTTGTGCATAACTTAATTCATTCTTCAAGACAAGTACAAAATTTGTCACTGACATTTAGCGCCAGCCGTAGGCAATGGATAAAATGAACTAGTTAGCAATTTAACCTGTAAAAAAACAGAGTGGGATGAACAATTTTCTGCCATCAAAGCAAATGGCTAACATTTAGCAAGATTTTATTTTTATTTTTCAGCCCATCCCATCCTCAAGAAGAAAGAAGTCAGGCTAACATTTTTTCTGGGTCCTAAATCTTCCTCTCAGCCTATTTCTTTAATGGTTTAAAGTAAATGACTATCCAGAGGATAATTAGGCACTGTGCTGTCGCATCGTGTCAGGTCACAGCTGGATTTAGTCAGCATTAACCTTTGGGGAGAATTGGAATATCAGTATCATTTAAAATTAAAGACGTGTAAGCAGGCATTTCTGGAGATGTTAGAAAAGTAATTGTCTGTAAATTGTTTGACCTTGAGATTTAATTGCATGCACAACACACATTCTAGCAAGAACCCTGGACTGTGTTCATTCTCTTTCACCTCCGTACCTCTCACTTTGCAGAACCCATTAAGATACCTGTGGATTTTTCTGTAAAATATTAAAGATTGTTTTATACTGAGAACAAAAGCTTTTAAGCAAGACCTTTTGCTTCCAAAATAGCTGTAGTACAGACTCACCTATTTGAATTTCAGTCTTTTCATATGCTCAGAAATGTTTATATATACATAGAAAACACTCCCGTTAAAAAGCTGTGCTTAATTTTTATGCTTTTTTTTTTTTTTACTAACAAGTTTGCATATTATGCCTTATTCCCTTTTTCCCTAATGAGACAGCTTATGCTTTCAAAGTCCCTCAAGCTAGGCAAATCTCTCCACTGCTTCCACTGTTAATAATGAAACTTCATAATTATACAAATCCAAGGTGGCCAATCAGCTTCTCAGGCTGAGCCTTCGGGTACCTCATGCATTATTTATGTGGCACTCGGGCCTGTGAACTCACATGCTTATATTAGAAGCCTAATTAATATTTAATCACACATAGAGAGGGCACACAAAGCTGCACTAGGCCCCAAAAGAAGTGCAAGTAAAAGTGTACACAGGTGCTTGTTTGCTTGTGTGCAGGCAGATGCTCTAATATGCACACTCAAACCCACCGATTAGAAATACTCTCACAGATTAGGTGAAGATGCTAAAGACACCGATAAAGACATAACACGGTTTCGATCCTGACTACAAAATGGCTTTCTTGGGTGATGCTGAAACCAGTTGAGACTCTCCATGAAGATTTCAACATACGAAAACCAATGCCAAGAACTCTTTAGGCTCCTTAGCTCAGGACAGCCTATAGGCATCCTTTCTGTATTCTTGGGGCAGACTCTCCCTTCAGAAGCCATCAGCTGCAAAGCAGTTCTTGTTTTTATGACAGTCCACAAGAAAAAGTAATAATGCCTCCAAGTACCCTCACTTTTTGAGTATGTCATAACCATCTCTTCTATGGCACAGCAATGGGATAATCCCAGCTGTTAGCTTGTATGGAGAAGAAAGGACTTGAATCAACCCTATTTACAGTAATTTAAGTTGTTGAAGATGCACCTTGTTACTGGATTTTTTCTAGAAAACATTCACATCAGTTGGTGCTGAATTATTTTCATCCTCACCTAGCATCGCGCCTCTCCCTGCAAAATCCTCAGTTGCCTGTTGCTTCCTTTTTGTCTACACAGGCTCTGACAGATGATGGTACACTATGAAACCTTTCAGATGGGAAGGAAATGGGCTTCATATCTAGAAAACTCTGAGTACACAAGTCATAGCAGTGAGAAAATTACATGTCTTACTGTAAATTCCACTTAGCACAATTTAGTTTAAACAAAATGTTTCATCACATTGATACTACTATGGTTTCAACCATTTCCAAATAAGCCATTAACTTTTTTTTTTTTTTGTTATTATCATCTCAGACCATTGCAATCTCTCCCCACCATTGTGCTACTGTTTTTAAGGCAGACAATTAAGGACTTCATCTGAACTTCCTCTTTAAAACGTCGCTTTAATTTGTTCTTTCACTAGCATTGTTTACCCATAAAAAGTGGCAAATAGGACTTATGGACTACATTCCAGAATCTGTTATTAAACGCTATTAAAATATTAATGTGGCCTTTAAACAATTGATCTTATCAATATATGAAATATCTGTTGATAACTCGAGCTGGAAAAAACCAGAAACTTTGGTTTGCTTGACAGAAGAAGACAATTAGGAAGAAAAAGAGTCAGTACTCTGGGTAAGGAATCCGGCAAAACCATAACTGGAGTACTGTGTCCAGTTCTTGGCCCTCCACAGAGAGATGTGGAGCTACTAAAGAAAGTCCAGTGAAGGGCCACTAAGATAATGGACGGGAGCATCTCTCTGATAAGAAAAGGCTGAGAGAGCTGGAACCATTCAGCCTGGAGCAGAGAAGGCCCAGGGGGATCTTATCACTTTATAGAAATACATCACAGGAGGGTGTAAAGAGGATGGAGCCAGGCTCTTTCCAGTGGTGCCCAGTGACAGGACCAGAGGCAGTGGGCACAAACTGAAACACAGGAGGGTCCCTCTGAACATCCTGAGCATCACAGGAAATACTTTTTTCACTGTGAGGGTGACCAAGCACTGGCACAGGTTGCCCGGAGAGGTTGTGGTATTTCCACATGGCCAACTGGCTATAGACAGCCCTGATTGAGCTGGGAGGTTGGTCCAGGCGACCGCTAGGCATCCCTTCCAATCTCAGCCACCCTGTGAGTCTGAGACCATTTTTCAAAAATTGTCCAAGACAAAATGTAAAATTTCTGCCTCGTATTTGGCATTTCCTCTTTAAAAATATTTTCTTTTCATGTTATAAATTTTAATTTTTAAATTAAAAAGCAGTAAGTTTACACATTAAAAGACATATTTTTAGTTTGCAAGGATATTTAATTTTGAAGACAGCAATGTGCAAAGATCCTACTCTTCTCCCAACTTAGTTTTGGTTGAAACTACGAATCAAAGATGCAAATATTTTTAATTACTTCAATAACCCATGTGAGTAAAATTTGTTGAAACAATTTCTCCCAACTCTGGCAATATCAATCTAGGTTCAGAAACTCTATGAAACTTTACATTGTTAAGGAATCTTTACAGTCTTTAATGAAGCGTGCTGCACAAATAAAAAGTATTTAATTGTTAAACAATTATGTACTATAAAACATTACAGCGATTGTTCAAGTTAAGCAATCCTTCCTTCTCTTTCTAGTCTCACTTGTCTCTTAAAATCCAGATTGCAGAGCTTAAATTGGTTATTTTATCAACTTACAAAGTGAAATGGCCTATCAATGCTGCATCAAAGCTGAGCTGGATCTCAGTGCTGCAAAACACTTCTTGTAAAAGAAGTTAAAAGATGTAGGAAAATGCACAACTTCCTACGTTTGACATCAAATTGCTCTTAAGAAACCATGAACTGCCTCTTGAGTTACTCCCACTTGCTACAGAGAACCTTCCATGGTAAATTGATAGAAACGGATACAAATAAATGAATCGGCTGACCATGCACCCTGTACCGTTCCATGTATGTAAAATGTACACACACATTATATTGACACCAGTTTGCTAAACACCTCTGGTGATCACTGAAAAAATAGACATGCATGCATTAGCTCAGTAATATGTTTTAAATTAAACCAAATTCCAATTTATCTTGATTTTTTTTTCTTCTCTTTTAGGGACAAAAATAGTGAGGTATTAAATGTATGCCAGGAACCCTGTACCAAGCATCTGGCAAATTTATAGGGGTTTGCATCTATTTTCCAGCGCTACAGTCCCAGAGGTGCAAGAAATGAGAAGAAACATTTGTTGTAGTTCCAGGGAGAGTTTGCAATTTCATAACTCTTATTTAAGATACTTCCATTTAAAAAAATAGAAGACTTGTAACCATGTTTACACTATTTCCTTCCAATGACACGCATCCAGATTTTGAAATGAATACGTTTAATAGGGAACATTCCTTCATTAACAAGACCTAGATGAATCATGGCAATTTTAATTTTTTATTCACCTTTCTTTTACACCGTAGTTATTATTTTAAAACCAGAGTAGTTAAGTGTAAGAACAGAGTGGTGAATAATATCAACAGCTGCAGAGGTAAAATGATTGTGGTTTTTTTCAAAACTCATCAAAAAGTGGTTTGTTTTTGCAGTATTGTACAAAAAAACCCTCCAGTATTTTTCCCAATATTATGTACTATAAAACATTGCAAGGATTGTTCAAGTTAACCAATCTTTCTTTCTCCTAATCTCAAAATATTTTCCAATTTTTTTCCATATTGTGGTTGTTTTGCTAAACGTACCATTAAACCACTTACTTCAAAGCTTAAACTTGATCTACTTAAGATTTCTCTACTCAACAGGACAATACAGAGGGGAAGAAAATCATCTAACATTACTAGTTTCCATATTGCATTCCAGTTTCAATATAGGATTGTTCTATTAACTGTATTTTCTAATGGTCTGGTCAGCCTACCATTAAATTATTCAAATAAAGATAAGGGACCTGATTCTCAGCTGGCATATATCAGTACAGTTTCATTGATTTAAATAGGGCCATACCAATTTACATCTCATGTGAATCATGCCCATCATTTCAATCAGAACGATTAAATGATTAGTTTCCTAGTATATTAGCATAAATTGCTAATAACTAATGACTGCTCATAATTCTCTGCCTTTTTGTAAAGCCCTTCTCAAGCACGGGAGCATTCACCTGGCAGAGGGGTGAATGCATAAGATGTTGTCACATATGCATCTGAATAGTGTCATACAGCACAGCCAAAACCCTGGTGAAGATGTACGGTCCTTCTGACTTTACACCTCCCAATGCTCAAGACATGCAAGAGAACTCTTAGCTGAGATTAAAAGAGCAGATGCTGCTATTTTACAGCATTACAATATAATAATACTGCAACCTTCAATAAATGGCCTGAGAGGGTGTTAATTTTATGCTATAGAAAGACTAAGGTGTCTTTCTTTGGTAGAAAACATGCCTCCAGAATTGGAATGTTTGAGAAAAATAGCAGTTTTTAACCAAAACAGGATGAATTAGCAACCACCATACTAAAGAAAACATCAGTTACAATCATATATGTAAACAAAAGAGAAACGGTGAAAGCTTCTACTGTAGGTTGCCTTGTCAAGAATCTTGACAGTATTTTTAAATAACCAAGTATTCACCACCTGTATTAAACTTAGCACCACCTAAGGTGTGCTTGCCCCCTAGATTTAGCAAAAAGATTACTTTTATAATTCAGTGGCAAGTAGGGATTTTTCCTCGCTTTGCCACAAGGGCAACACTTTTTTAGATGCTTCAGTAGCTTCAGAGGATGGCAGAGAGGAGAAGGAAAAAGTGACAAAAGTCAGTGTCGCTATTGCAGAAACACCTCTCTTCTAAAAAAAACCCTGAAGTATTTTTCCAAGGCAAAGGAATTAATTACAATGACAATTAAAAACCCAAAACATACACCCTTTTCCCCCCCATTTTAAAGGCTTGATGTATTTTGTAACAATCACATAAGGAGAAAATCAATTTTAAAATAGTAATTTAAACATAACGAATTTTTTCTAGATAAATAAAAGCAGAATAATAGAAAAAAATTAAATCGCAGGGACAAAAGCTCATCCCAGCACTCACTCTGCAGCAAATACAATATGCTAAAGATATGCTGTAAAACTTGAGAGGGAAATCGTTGATTCAAAACACTTGCCCAAAGCGTGGGGTGATGTAAGTTAACAGACATTCTTGGATAGGATCTAGTAAGCCTGTGCCCAGTTCAGCAAGAGGCATTTCTATAGTTTCCTTAGATTTTGTGTACCTCAACATTGAAGGGCTTTATCGTAAAATAAGAGTAAGAAATACACTCAGAAACATCAAGTTATGTCTGCTTTGCTTACAGCTTACAAAATATCCAAAGGAGTTTAATAAAGAAAATACAGACTTTGGGAAACAGAGGTGATTGTTAAATCACTAAAAATTTCTCTGGACTGAAAAAGAAATTTAAAATTCAGAGAACAAAAGAGAAAGGGAAAGAGAAAGGAAAAGTGAGAAAAATAAGATAAAATAGAAAGAGATAAAGATTATGAAACTAACCCTACTCACAGTCAAAATGTCATTCAGCGATCTTGTTTTCACTCCTAGAAAGTACCTGTATTAAACCCATTTTTATTAAAAGTGGGTTTTGCTGCCCAGTTGACTTAACCTTCTAAATATAAATATATATATATACAGACATACAATCAATTTTTCATTCCTGATCAGAATAATTAATTTCACTTCAATTTTTTTTTTTTTTTCAATCCAAGACCTGTTTGGAGTTTCTATACAAATGTAGGAAATTCAAGACCTTGAAGTTCACTGCAGGTGTTCCAAGTTTGCATTACCAAGAACAAATTCTTAGATATAACCCTCAAGCACCATGTCCCTTTTATATAATATTTCTCACAGTTTTGCCGATGAAAAATAAATACCTGATATATCTAGGAAAATTTGTTGTAAATTAAATTTGTAACATGCCTGTATTTATACACTTGGATAAGTATGTACTGGCTTTGTGTGTCCAAGCATACATTTACATATGCATTACACTGATGTGTATACATATTTATCAAAATCTGCAAAACTGATTTGGCAATTAAATGTGGTTTTTTCAGCAATTAATGCCTCAATAATATAATTGCCAGGGAACTAGATTTCCACTAGTATCCAGCTTTCATAGTTTTGCCCTTGAGATTCAAATTCACTGTTACGCAAAACTTTCACTATTCCAAACAGAAAAAAAAAAAAAAAATCCACACACAAACTTGATGTGTTTCTTTTGTCTGACTTTTGTAAACCCTTTGAAACTTGGTGCTAAGAGCACTGCCAATTAAAACTATTTGCGCAAGAGCCCTGCTCCTTTAAATGAATGGAGCACAAACTGATTTTAGGCGAAGCTTCCCCAGTGTTTCTTCATGGTTTTGTATCTGCTACACAAGAGCAAAATGTAGATCGGGATACAAGAAATCCCTCTACGGAAGGCTGGAAGACTGAGATCAAATCTGCAATTCTTCACTCTGTTTTCCTATGAGCGTCTCACACAGTTTAAGTACCAGTGCTATTTGCTACTTGGATACATTTACATAGAAACATTTCTTCTTCTACGCTCCCTTGAACGTCGATGGGAGGTTTGCTGTTGACTTCACTGAGGTAAGGATGGAGCATTATACAGCCAAAAAAAGACATTATTCTTGAAGACCCACAGTTGGTGTGCATGCACTCTCTTTTCAAGTTTTACTCTTTTACCACCTCCTTCCCTCTGAGACCAGAGAAATGCAATAAAGTCTGTATCTTCTCTACAACCTCCATCTTAAATAGTGGGGAAGGAAACAAAGGAATGAAACTGAAGTGGCTGGCACTATCTCCTCTAGTGATGCGGTGATAAAAATAAAGGAATTCAGCCGACTCAAAATACACCTGTGTTAAAGAATCCTAACACATTTGATTCTAATCAGATGTATAACTACACTTAATATCCACTGTCTTCTCTAATCTTTATTGAGTGCAATGCTATCACCTAGAAATGCAAAACTCAGAATCAAAGTAAGCATTCCCTTGCAAAATGTTTTGCTTAGGTTAGAACTGGTGAGACTCTCCTACATGCTGGGGGGTATCGTCACAGTATATAGTGAGTGTTTTAATAACAAAAAAACTTTAAGTCATTGGTTTTAAGGTTAAAAGAAACCAAAACAGTAAGTTTTAAAAGAGCTCCTCACCTACACTGTTTCCATTGTATGTTTCTGGTACAGAACGAGCAGTGAAATAGTATTTGCAATCAATGTCAAGAGTTTAGCATTTCGGATTTTTTACATAAAATGTCATCCAAGACTTACACATTGAAGAAGCGCATTCCAGTGTGATACCTAATGCGAAGCCTTCTTTGTGGCTACAGTTTTCCTACTTTGTTGCCAAGCTTTTCTATATTAATAAATAAGGACATCTAATGAGAGGAAGCACTCCAAAGTAACACACTTAACTCACTGTCTTTATCCGCTGTATCATAGGAAAAATGCACGCTTACGCCAAAGGGAAGCTATGCCTTTAAACTGCAACTCTAAATTGCAACTAACATGCTGGAGCCAGGATGTCACAGTTACACATAATTACCATTTCTACAGGAGCCTGTTTCCTGTGGTGACAGTAGCATATCTAAAAGATAGCATTTTCAGACTTTGATGTCACTTTTCTCATACAAAACTGTTTTTTCACTAAGAGCCCCATTCAGAAGCCCAGCCTTATCCAGTAAAACACTTAAGCGTACACCTAGATCCCGTTTATTTCAAAGGAACTTCAGCACGTCATTATGATTTCCTTTTTCTGAAAAAAGGATTGAACTTAAGTCTGTGTTCCAAATGCTTTCTCATATGGGAACCTAAAATAGGAATGTAACTCCTAACTGCAATACTACTAATACTCCTGACTACCCAGGAATTTTACTGCTGACAAGTTTTATCACATTTTACAGGTTTATTTTTCCAAATAATGTTTTAGTATCATCTTGTCTTATCACATACCACATGCTGTAAGCTTATTACAAGCCAACAAAAAGTTTGAAAAAATATTAAGCTTAATCATATTTGAATCTTTAATATTTTACCAGTCCTCCTCATGGCTTAAAGACCATAAGCTTCAAATACCACAGAAGCTTTTTTTTTTCATATTTGAAATGAGAATGCTAGGAAAGGTATCTGCTGCTTATACAACAGGTTGTACACCAGAAATTCACAGAGAAGCCAGGGAAAAACCCTTCCTATGCCTCACACATTTCTCTCTCTCTTTTACTTTTTCTTATTCATAATCACTATAATAAAAAAGGTGTTTTCCTGGATAAATACTAAAGAACAAAGAATACAGTGTGATTGGCTACGAGCTACAATTTATCCCCTTTTTTTTTTTTTTTCCCAGCAACCTAGCTATAAATAGTGCTCAGATAGTATAGCAATAGACATTGTCACCTTGTACAAAAGAACTCTGTGCTGCTCAAAACCAGAGGAAACCCCTTCTAGCAACCCTACCATTGAAGTCACCCCTTATAGGAATACTTACTGTCTATTATCTGTAGTGTTTGTTGTTTTGTGTGGTCTTTTTTAATTAAATCCTCATTATAATAATCTGTGGTGGTTTTAATGTTTATACACTAGGGGTGCCACAATGGGAAGGCAGTGTCATCGTTATTCTTCTAACAGAAAACTGGGTGCAGTTTTCCTCAGGGCCCTTCAGCGATTTTCACACCTAAGGTAGACCATAGTGGCTGTTGAGGTGTGTATAATGCACTGCCTCTTCTTCATAAGCTGATTACATTTTTTTCTCTTAGAATAATTTCTTACAGCTACAGCAGAGAACTGAAAATTTAGAAAAGCATTTTCTGTTTCTCACTGGGCCACAGACTTCCTACGTGGATCTTGAAGAGATTGTTTTTCTTACCCTACCTCTGCTTTTCACATCTGAAAATTAGAGATAAAAGCAACAGGAGCACTTCAAGGCCTTTAATTCATTAAAACTGGCAAAGAACTTTCAGGTCAATGAATGGAGGCTGCCACAAATTAACATATTTAAAGTTTCAATAATATTTTGTGATCTACTTTAACTGATGCAAAGTGCTTCTAAACTAGAAGCAAAAGGAAATTTTAACACTGTGTCACTGTTATACATGTCCAGTTTTATACACCAGTAACTGTAACTGGAAGGTAAGAATGTGTTTCCTCTATCTGGGCTGTGTACCAGAGTGCTAACATACACTTTAGGAAGTGTACGTATACTTATTCCAAGGGCATGTTAAAATAAAACTAAATGCATTATAAATACATCCTTCATATTTACACACACAATACACATACAGAAAACGTGTGCCTTGAGAAACCAGTCCAAAGAAAGAAAAATATTTTCCTTGATTGTGTTACAAGCCCATAATATCCCCAATGATGCATGTTGTAGAAATGCTTTGAAATGAAATGCCTGTAATTAACCAACAGACTAATGTATGTAAGATCCTTTGTTTAATATATGTCTTCATATTAACATACTGTGGTAAAGGAAAATAAAATAGCAGAGGAAGAGTTGTATTTTTAAAAATAAAATCTGCCTTATTCCAATAGCATTTTTCCTCATGATTTTTTCCTTTTAAAAATAAAAATTCCATTTTCCTGTCTGAATTCAAAATGATTGACTGGAGCACAATATTAAGTAATAAATAAAACAGTCCCGGTGCCTGAAAGACTCCTGAATAAAGAGAAAATTATTTTTGGATTTTCCTTCTGATCAGATATGAAATATTCTGAAACGCCACCTCTATAATTTGATAAAAAGCTTGATATCCCCAAATGAAAATAGGATTCAGCACTTTCATTTTTCTGTCTCTAAAGGAACCTCTAGGTAAACTGATTTTAAAAAAATGAAAATCTGAAGCATAAAGGTGGGAGTAATGAAGCAAGTTTAAATATGCGCTGACCTTTGAAATGAACTGCATTCCATGTTGTTTGGCCAAGAAGCTGGCTGTGTTGCTGTCTCCATCAATTTCCACAGCATAAAAGATGTGGGTTTTGGAGCTGCCCTGCTCTCTGGTGGATGTTGATAGGCATCGCCGCAAATACACTACTGCTGATAGTAACAGCCATATGTTCATTGCTCTGAAATATTAAAAAGAAATCCACAAGGGATAAAAGTGTAAGCACCTTCTTTAGCTGTTGTTGTTCACTAACAGAATTTACCCAGAGGTGGCTGTATTTTATTTTCCCCTTCTTTGGTTAAAAAATAAACTCCTACAATCTTTTAGTTAGTAGCAACATCAAGCTAAAACAAGAGAGCAAACCAAAACATACTATTTTTGGAAGCTAAGAGTATTATACTGTTTGACAGTATCTAAAAGCGAAGTCATATTATGTTATATGATTTTATTCATACAAATTCAAAAATAAAAACGTACACTATTTTGTAACTTTAGTGATACATCTAATAAAAGAGGAATGGAAAAATAATTACACGTCTAGTTTTATTCAGTGATTTGCTAATCTCAGGCTGTTCACTAGACCTCAAGGTCAAAAGGCATTCTCTGAAAAATTTCAGTGTTTGATATCAAAATAGAAGATTGTCACTTAAATGTATAGTAATTTTATTAACAGCCACTAATCTAAATATCTCTGTATCTGTTCTAAGTCCTTCTGTAATACATTTTTTCAAATATCAGTTTAAAATAGCTTCTTATGATCTAATCATATATTGCCTTAAAAAATGAATGACAGAAAGATGACAAAGTCAAGATTATACATGTTAGAAGTATTACAGCTGTCATAATTAGGCAATATTCATACCTGGCTGAAGATTGATTCTGTACATGCTAACTCTTAGGCACTAGATCCTGGCTTTAACAATACAACAGTAGTAAGTAACAAAACCATCCTGAATGGTATCCTCATGTTTCATATGTGACGGAACAACATCTTTTAAGTAGATGTGCTATTAGGCGCAAACAGCAGTAGAAATCCAACTAACTTTTCCACCTACATTCCCATTCTATAAGGTATCAGTTAAGATCTGTAAAATAACAGAATTTAAGAACTAATTTTGAAATTGATGGGACAATAGAGTTTTAGATGTTACAGGCAGTTATGTTCATTTATATGCTTGCAATGTTTGCAGCAATTATTATTCAAATAGTCTTTTAAAATAGCAGTTAGATATAAATGATAGGTGGGACCATACAAATATGTAAAAATAAACCATTGTATCAATGCAATCTTTGAAGATATACATCTGTCTTTCCTAAGCCATGCCTTTCATTTGCATCCTTCTTGGAAGACCAAGAACCAATGCAAAGCAGCCAGTGACTCAATTCCACCCCCACACCCATAGTAGCTCTTTTTAATAATATTAGGTGCAAATTAAGGTGCAACAGAAAAAAACAGTTTATCTCTTATCTGGCAGTCCACAATAATATAAACCCACAACCTTTAATAAAGACTGCCAGACTGAAAAAAATATACTTAAGGTATCTGCACAGTTAAAGATAAAATTCAGATCTTGAATGAGATTCTACCAGCTAGATACTTCTGAAAAGGCCTGGTAAAGCCTACCATATGGATTCCTACCAGTTAGAGTGTTTCTGGATTCTTATTGCTATCTGAAGCATAAACAGAGCACCAGAGGTAGGGAATTTCTTTCAGCCAGACATATGCAGTCTAAATTTCTAAAGTTCCTCTCCAAATCTTAGTTAAGTATGTAGTAAGGGCACTACTAGCTTTCCACATGGTGCTTTTTGGAACACCAAGGATTGAAGTAGTGGGAACTGCAATTTATTTCTTTTGTCTAGCTAAGCAATCAGATTACGTACCTATGAAACAATGCCCAGTAATCAATGGAAAGGAAGCCATGAAGATTATGGAAGATTAAGTTTCAGCTCCTACCAGTAACATTATGAAAATTTCATCAAGTATTGTCCAGGACAATGTATCAGGCTAAAGGTTATTTAACTTGCTGTTTCTTCTGCTAGTGCAAGTCTACTTTGTATGGGCTATCTACTTATATGGTGATTGAGTCAGAAAAAAAAAAAAGACATTACAGCTTAGTCTACTCTAAACATAATTCAGAACGGATTTCAGCCAACGTCTCTTTCTATCAAATCTAATACAGTCTAGAGCTATTTGATCTCCACAGCCAGTAAAGTAGTTGGTCCATACTTAGAGTAAGCCAAAGGCAGAGGAATGTACAGAGCAATTGGGGCTGCAGAGAGAATTAAGAAAAAAAAATGCAAATCGGTAACATAGACTCACCCTGTATAATTGATTTGAATTACATTCATTTGACTCACCTGAATAAAACAATGCCAGAACAAAAGATCAACATCAGCCTACCCAAACCACTGTAGACCATCTGAGCATTCTTTTAGGAAAAGAAAAATACAGGTTTATCTCCTTGCAGAGAGACAAAAGGGTAGAGCACCATATTTTTTTTAATACTGGTAAAAGTCTTTTTGAGATGCTTCTCTCCTCTCATACTATATTCCTTGACATTCACTTTACTGCTTTTCAAATCAAACTATTTTGCTCATGCTAAAGTAGAGATCTGCAGAACTGACTCATTCTTTCAAGCTGATAGATATGGCAAATTTGACCTGACCTTAATGGAGCCACTCTGCAGATGAATTTTTTTGACTACGAGTCAATATTCTGGAGAAAAAAAAAAAAAAAAAAAAAAAAAAAAAAAAACAGAAAAAACCCTTAACGCATCTCCGTACTGGGCAATCTACACCTCGCNGGAAGAAAAAAAAAAAAAAAAAAAAGAAATAAAATACAGGAAAAAAATTGTACAGACAACACAATGCAAACATGTCTGAGAGGCATTTCTTATATACTATCGGCTTATGCTAACTGTTACTAGAATTGGAAAACAAAATGCTGGGAGATTAAATGGGAAACAATATAAAAAGCAATAATCACTGAAAGCCTCTGCTATTCATATATACCCTAGGAAGCTTCAACCACCAATATAAAATTAGCCATATGTGACATCAAGATGATACTTAGAAAAACAGTTGATTGACAAACTGGAGAAAAAACCCTCTACAATTAGTAAAATTTTAGATGCCTGTTTCTGAAAACAGATGGCAATCCTGCAAATGTATCATTTCACAGAAAAGTTATACATTTAATAATTTCCCTTTCCACAGAACTACCAATTGACTGGATTCTTGCTCTCCAAGAAATTACAAATCCATCCTAGAAAGTAGAGTTGGCAAACCAGCTCAAACACACCTTCAGAAACAAAACCAACATTTTAAATAATATTTCATAGGTACAAGTAGCAATTGGACACCTTCCCAATCATGACTGAAGCAAATCAAAACACGTGTGATTATTACACAAAAAAAACCCCAATTATTAGATCCTGAAAACAAAGTGAGTGGGGGAAATACATTATTTTACCTTTACAAAATTCTACCTACTTCCTTGTGGAAACCTTTGGGTCTCACCCATAATGTGGAATAGGGACTTAAATTCAGAATGAGATTAAAATTAAAATAAGGCTTGGAAAACTGCAGTCAAAACAAGGTCAGGAAAGACATGGTAGAGTTGAAAATTGTAATCAGGAAAGATTCCACCTGCACAAAATAATCCCCATCCCAAGAATGATCCTGTATTTCTCCCATAATGCAGTTTTTCCCTATGTTTCAATCCATATATTGGGAGAATGAAGAGACTGTCTCACCAATACTCTCCAAAGGCAGAACTGACGGAGGGTGAATTGGACAGAGGAGGATCTCTGTGGCAGTTGAATGGGAGAACGGACGTCAAGGGGCTGCTGTTCGGTGTGAGTAAAACTGATGATTTATCTTAGAGGCCTTGGATCAACTGATCAGGACTACGAGGACCGAGAGCTGAGCACTCTGAAGGCAGTGGGACTACTGCTTGAAAGCAAAAGAGGGTACAAAAGAACCAAAAAAACAGTGACTGAGTGAGAGACTGAAATAAATTATTTGCATACCCTGACTCACTGGGACCTCAGGTGCTATGAAATTGGTTCAAGCAGCTAGAAGTACAATCGGTTAAACAGAACTAGAAAGAAAGAGTCCAAAATGGGAGGGAGTCTGGGAAAATCCAATATTAGATGAACGGATCTGAATGATTTAGGGAAGGACCAATTAGAGAAAGGGAGAACTGAAATAAATACAGAGTGCTGAGGAACACGCCCTCATGAGGATATAACAAGTTGCCAAAGGATGACATTTCTACTCTAATCCCCAGCTAAAAAACCCCATGCATGAGTTAATCATACATGCAACATATTACAGAATCACAGAACGGTAGGGGTTGGAAGGGAACTTTGGAGATCATTTTGAAATAAGACTGATTCTTTTCCACAGGGTCAGTAGCAGATGAACAAAACCTTTTATAATTTCTAGTCTTCTGGGATTCATCTGGGTTAGATTCCAATTTAAATTCTAAATATGACTAATAAATCCTATAACAAATTAGTAGCTTCCTGAAGTTATTACACAGCACATGTTTATGTTTCAGAAGAGTAATTTTGCTAAGTAGGCCCATACACTCCCCAAAGCCACTATATTGGTGTTTATAGTCACACACAGAAAAATAGCCAGATGTGAACCTGAATTTCTTAAGCTGACTGAAACTAAATATGATTCAATCATTTAATAGCAAAACAACAGTAATTACAGCAAGAAATACTTGCAAAAATGTTGGAGAAAAAATTACATATGAAACAATATTAAATTTTCACTTTTCATCAGAAGTGTCTGTTGGTTTAGAAAACAACAAAATCTAACTAGGAAAAAAAAATAGAGAAGAAACACCGAGTTAATGAAAAGAATTGGTGCTTTTGTATCATCTTCCACTGAGAAAAAAATGATCCCCTTTAATTGTAGTGAGACATTCTTTAGTTTTTGATGAAACACTGCAAAACAGCTAAACTACACACATCACTTTCTGAATTATGAACAGTTTTCTTACAGGCTTTGTATCATATGCTGACCAAGCCCAGTTTTGCTCCGGTTTATGAAATGTGACAAGACTGCAGTTAAAGTTGATCTATGCCGCAGGCTATTCATGTTGTCTACTCAGATGGTTTGTCATCATGCCATGAGTCCAGATACTGTACCTTCTTTGTTTTACTGAAGTTTTATAACACCAAAGACAGAGGCAAGATCCGGATTTATGGCATTGTTTCTCCCAGCTAAGAATAAGCACCAAACCATGAGGGTGTATTCAGAAGCATCTCCTGTGATGTCTTAGACCTGCAGAGACAGCGTGTGCTGTTGATTTTGTTTTTTTCACTGAAGAATCACTGAAGTGAAAAGTATGTAATAATGTACAGTTCATTTTATTGCTTTTATTTCTGAGCAATATTTTTTTTTTGTTTTAAAATGTATTGGTACTGGCAACAACTTTTTAAAGGATTATCTTAGTACCTGTCAGCATTTCAGCATTTTCTAGCTTTATCTAAGCACAAACGACTGTACTGGAAACTGAAGAGAGCTCAGTTACTGATATTTATTGGAGTTTACCACACTTTCAGAGGACATCACTGAGTGCAAGGGAAGCTCAGAAATTAGCAAATTCTGTAGATAGCCTTTAATCTTGAAACACTGACATTTATGATTGACTGCAATTTGTTCCTTTATAGTTTCTACCTTTTTTTTGGAAAATAAGAAACAGGACAACTACACACTACTCCTCAGCCAGACTGATCTCCAAATGTTTCACAAATCACATGCACAATAACACAAGAATAATAAATAGAAAATATTAAAAATACAAACCCATAGGTACCTAGGAGTTTGGACTGGCCAAACTGTTTATTGAAAGACTGAACTACTACAAAACTTCTGGAATCAAAAGGAAGGAATGACTTGTATCTAACCAGCTCTGTGAATTAAGTGGTACTACTCTAGCCATGTGTTCTAACAGTATAAATATGTACAGTTTATAAGCAGTGTTACTGTCTTCTATTAGAGTAAATAAAATATTTGAGGGGAAAATTATAAGCTTTCAGGCATGGAAGACTTTCCCTCAGTCTGAAGCAGAATTAGCAATCTTCCAAACTAAATACAAGTTGAGAACAATCGCTCTGATTTTAATTTAATCAAACTTGCCAATTCAATTAACTACAAGATAAGATAGTTCATAAGTATGGGGCGGAGAAATATTAGAAAGGGAAAGACAGTACATTTGTTTGCTCCTATGGGACAGGGAGAGAGAAAGAGAGCAAGAGAAACACAAGTAATTTATTATCTGTGCAGCATGGAAAGGTTATCCTGGGGTGGCAAAAAATATAATGTGCCATAAAACCAATGTCTCTGTTGAGTCCATGGTTTTAGTGCCCAGTAGAGTTATGAATTTTAGTTCCAGAATTATCTTTTGAAGGTATTTTGTATGTTTCCCTTGAGCAGCAGGGCTGAGAGGTCAGAGATGAAGTGGTTGTTCTGGATTAAAGCAAATGTGACACAGCTATGCAAGCTGGAATTCAAAATTCACTAAGGCTTGAACAGCTCTCCTACTTCAAGGTTCTCTTTCCTTGCCAAGAGTGCTCACTCCTAGAAACAAAACTAATGCAAAAACTCCATGTAAGCCATTTTCAAGTGTTGGAATAGTGTGAAATAACTGTAAACCAGTCTTAAATGACAGCTGAAAATTATTTAACTGTGATGGTAATACGACCATTATTGAAAATGGAAAAACTGTACCTGGTATTAAGTGCTTGCTTCTGATAAAATTGAAAGACACCCCAGAAACTCCTCTCCAGCCCTTAAAGAGCGTGAGCTAATCCAAGTGTCTTTCAAGGCTTTGGCTTAAATGTCAACCATGTATTGCTAGAATATCCTTCCTGTACCTTAGAGTCAACAGATTTTTGGTGTTCTCTGTAGTAAGACTCAATCAGCTCAGAGGCAGCTGATGTACCTAGAGTTGCAAATGACAACTTTATTTTTTTAAAGTAACTCAGAAACACCTCTTTCATGGTAATGCATAACAAGAACTTTTTACATTTGAGTTTTGGGCATTCATAGTCACTGCCAAGACACTTGTTGGCATTAAGTTTTAATAAGAGATAGTACATCTACAAATTTCCATTCCTTCTGTGAAAAACAACAGACATTTCAATTAAATGAATGAAGCAATGAATTCACATGCTAAGGCTAATAAAGAACATGTTCTAACTAGCTGCTCAAAACCAAAGATATTTAAACATATTGCACCAGAAGTATAACTTGCCTCTAGTCTGATCAATAAACAAGGATTACATATAAAGAAAACTTGACAAAGTGGTTGTAAGAAATTAAAAATATGAGGATCAACCTGAAGCCTTTGCAGGATATTAGGTGATTACTTAGTGCATGACCTGTATAATTTGTCTGTAACTTAGAAAATTAACTACACTATATAATAAAAAAAATCAGAAAGTGAATTAAAAAACATGGACTTAAACTCATTCTTCTTTCTACACAAAATGCAATGGAAGAAAGAGTGAAAAAACCCCACCTGTTTATTTTTTGGAAATGTTTGTAAAACAGAATTAGTAGCTCCGATATTCAGTTGCAAATGGGTCTTCTCCTAACAGATTTACCATTATTACGAAGACAAGGATCTATGTCTACTAAAACTGAGAACTCTCTGAAAGGCAACTTTTTACCTTATATTTAAAATATATATTAAAAATATATTATATTTAAAGTTATTATTGGAGCAAAGTACTCTTTTCTACAAATGTTACTATCATTAGTAAGAAAATTCCAATGAGAAAAGTACTGGTTTCTTGTAACAATAAAAAAAAAAGAAAAATCAACTTTCATTTTATTTAATAGATTCATCACTACAGATCATTCCCCCAAGAAATATTCCATGTAATCACAAAGGATACCAAAATCTGAATCTTGCCTAAGAGTCAAGAAGAGTTGGAAATGCTTCAAAATCACCTTCAGCTCAAGAGTGATTTCTACAGCCAATTAAACAGCAGAATTGATGGACTCTGAGAATGCCATATGCTGCCCTCTGCTGAAAAGACGATCATTATGACTTGAGGTCTTAAGGCTAGAAGATCTGACAGAAGGGAAAAATAAGTGGAGGATCCTCTGATTTCAGGGATGTGGATAATTCTTTTAGGGAGAAAGGAAGATTAAATGCTCACCTGGGCAAAGAAAAAATTCAGAGAACATATGGTATATATGTATAAATTATCTTGACAAGAACATGAAGTCAGCAAATTGGTTATTAGAAATATAACTATTGAGAATTACATTGATTATATTCATAAATGTCTTTAAAATGGCTACCTGTCAAGTAGTTTAGGTCTAACAAGTGACTTTAAAGACATAATATAATGAGGAGAGTCTTCCAGAGTGAAAAGACTCTCCATTTTTTACCCTGTCCATACTGTATTTATTGACTGGTGCATATACATGTATTTCAAAGTCACTGTGAGAAAGTTAGCCATAATGCTGCTGTTAAATAAATAATAAAACGGTCACACTCATTTTGGAATACTTTTAACTTTCACAGACTTATATCATAAAAAGAAACAACCAAGAAAAAGGACGTTCTCCTAATTCTTACTGTATCATAGCCCAAACAACAGATGCACAAAAAGGAAATGGGCATTAAAGAAACAGGCAGACTGTACGTCACATCTAATAGAACTTTATGTTTCATGGAGCAACAGTCTAAGGATTGGTAAAATTGAACTCGTCTAAGACTACAGTTTTAACTGAAAGAGAAGATAAGAGAAAGATGCTTAAATACAATTACTTCAGTAATAGTTTTTTCTAAGGAGTAACGCGGTCGCTCTTCCTTCTAGGGTAACACAGCATTCCAGCACTACAGTACCAGATAGCAACAACAACAAAATTAAATGGCATCTCAGTGACAGTACAATCACTTTTCTACTTTTATCTACAAAAGAAATATGTAGCATCTAGAATAATGTATAAAATGAAGACTAAATTATTGCCATAAACTGTTTCACAGGACTTTATAAAACCAGTTGTCCATTCAGCCTAGATTTCCCCTGCTAGACCACTTTGGTTTTATGCCTGTATACATGAACTTTTCTTCTGGATATTGTCTTCTCACTAGCGCTACACACAGTCCATTATATGGCACTGGAGGTATAATACACACCAGAAATTCACATGCATGTTCTTGTTCCCTGGGATGTTGCCATAGAAGAATCGGTGCAGTGCATTTTGAAGTAATGGAGTGTACAATGGTGAAATTTCTGTGTAAATGATACTCTAGATGCCTATTTCCCATAGATGACAGGCATTAACTGGCGTTCACTATCAGCACCATAGTATGTCATTTATCTTCACCTATTCCTACCTTCATAGATCTAGCAGTATAGAAAGCGTTAGATTTCTATTAATGCTTTCAGTTAAAATGTTGTCATTTTCTGTAATGTTTTGATAATCAGGAATATTTCTTATTTTTCATGCATAATACTTTAACTTAAGAGGATTTTACTACATGATAATTAAGAGGAAAAAATGTTGATGGATTACCAGCAGCCACATTTGGAATACAATGCTTAGTGAAACAGATTTGGTCAGAAAGAATGTTAACATATTTAATTAGGAGCTTTTACTCATATTATCAAGCAATGATACTTTTATACACTGAGATATACCCAGAAACCAAGCTACTGTTGCTAAAGAAGTTAATTGTAAAGAATAGTGCTTGTTAGTGCGATTTTGATGGGGATGAACATCATCATAAATCATCCAATAGTAGAAACTACATATAATATTCTGGATAATCCCGTGCTACCCATAACTATAAATATCTCAGTAGAGGGATGGAAATGAAAATAGGGGAAAAGATGGGTTGAAGCCATTTTTGTGCCCTACATCTGATGGCTCCTATAGAATTTCCAGTATTCATTAGAATAGCTGCATGACTACCTTCATTTATATACTGGTCCTCAGAAGCCAGGTGAAGCAGAGAATAACTAGAGACCCCAATATGTTTTAGCTTTGCAGAGGTATAGGAATATTGGTATAGGAAGTGCCCGAGGGATGGGCACTTGTTCATTCCAGAAAACTGAATACTAGGTGACCTTTTTCTAATCAAAGAACTAGAATGGGATTATCTATACAAGATTTTATACAGTTAAAATTATTAAAATTCGGGCACTTATTTGGAACAGCATTTGCTCAAAATATAAATTTTTCCATAGTTCAAATAACAGTAGCTATTGACAATCTACATGTTTGTCTATTTACATTTTATATAGATAACTTACCCCTCCACTTTAAAAATATCCAATTGTATAACTACCAAGCTGCAGAAATAAAGGTTGTAACATAAAAAGCAGACTTCCCAAACTGAAATCTTAAGGCAAATTATTATTACTTTTATAGTGGAAGAAAGGGCATATCACAGTCAGGTTAAAATCACCTTGCAGTTTAATAATAATTCTGTAACATCCAAAGGCCACTTGATGGCCTGGCTCTTGGGTGCAGGAGGGCAGTGACCGGTCAGGACCAATGCCAGGAAGGAGCCAGGCCTGGCAAGTGAAGACACCCTCAAGTGACTCAAAGAGCAGGAAAACAGTTCAAAGAAATTACTTGCAGTTCTGGGGGAAACTATATACCAGAAGCTCCACAGCAGCATTCTCTGAGATGTTCATAGTACCAGTTGTTGGCTCAGACAGAGTGGAAAACTCCACACATGCCTGAATAAATGACATCAGGAGAAAGGATATATTGAGAACTGGTGGCAGACAGAACTTGTACATGAGAAATTTTTCTGAAGTCAAAACAGAATGAGACTGCTTGCACTTTAAAAACCTACTAGCTCCAGGAAAGTCAACAAGGGTTGCATCCCTCACAAAGGAAGCATCCAGGATAATAGACCTTTTACGAGCTGTTTCATAAACACTCCGCTTAAATTCCCACTTCTTCACAAAACCTCAAATCTGAGATAGAAGAGTAAAATTCAATTTAAAAAGTGAAGAGCGATCACAATAGAGTACAGAAGAACATAAAAGTGAAACAATATCTATGTTTCTATACAAATGCTGGAAGAGTAAAAATAAGGGATTTAAATCACTTAGATTCAAATAAGAAATTGACTTTATAGCTATTATCAGTAACTTGATGGCAGAAGATATATCAGTGAAGTACATAGGAAAGACTGGTTTTGTTGGTGGACTTTTACTGTTAACATTTACAGAAGTTTTAGAGTAAAATCAGGTAAACAAGTTATATGAATCAGGAATCCACACATGAAATAAGAATGCAAAAGCAGAAAATAATACTGGGAATACCACATCCAATCTCCAGTAGATAACTAGCTGTCACATTAGTGCATGATTGTAACAATTTTTAGTTCCCATGAATGATTAGAGCACCTAGTGGCAAAACCTCCAAAAAGAAGTAATTCTTGTCCTGACCATGACAGCACAGAGGATGCAGTTCCCAGCATTTCTTTCCAGGAGCTATGCTATGGCAGTAACCATCATATACTTAGTTTCAACAGCTTTCCAAAAAGAACCCAAACAAACAGTTACTAATTTCAAAGCAGGAAACTATATCAAAATTAGGTTTAGGGCAAAGAAATTAAAGGAGACACCAAAAAAAGGTAAAATACACACAGTCATTAAAGAAACTAGAGTACTTGTATTTAAGTGTCAGAGCAAATTAATACCACTATCAAAAGGACCAAAAAGACCAAGAAAAAGTTATAACTACTACAGCCTAGTCAGGGAGGCCAACTGAGACCACCTCTGATATCACAGAAGTGCCATCAGCTTGTCTGAGGGGCTCAGCTTTGGCCATCTGTGGGTCCACTGCACAGCCCACTGGAACCAGCTGTGTAGGAATACGTTACCAGTTTTCACTGTGAAAACTCTAGAGTCCCACGGGAATCTGTATTGTGACCTGTGCTGTTCAACAGATTCATAAATTATCTGAAAGAAGGCTGAAAGATTGCAAAGTTTGATCATTTAGTTAGTAAAGATAATGGTTGTTTCAAATATCACAATACTGTGCTACTAGGCAACTCAGAGGCAAAAATTCAGCATAAAAAGATACAAATTGATAGAGTAAAAAAAGAATAACTCTGGCTTTACATACACAGTGATAGACTCTTTAGTATGATAACTGAATAGTAAGAACTTGGAGTTACAACAGATCCCTGGAAATATCAGGAATATGCTTAATAATAATATAGGGGGGAAAAAAATCCACAAGGAGAAAAATAAAAATTACTATGAAAGGAATACAAAAAACATAATGCTGAAGAATAAATTAATAGCATATCTCCAGTCTGAACATTGTATATAATTCTGGTCGTCTTTCTTACCTCAAAAAGAATCCAATGTAATTGGAAAATGTACAGAGAAGGACAAAGAATGTATCAAAGTGGACACAATTTCTGTACAAAGAATAATCAGGATCTCTTTTCTTTAGCCTAGAAAAGAGACAAGGACATACCAAAGTCCACATATTAGAAGCAGCATTAAGAAAGCGAACAGGAAAGTATTTTTTACTGTCTCTACCAGGAAACAATAAAGGAAAATAGCTATCAGGGGATTTGAAACAAACAAACAAAAAGATAATCCTTCAAACATGTCATTAAATTACACCTGTGGCCATGGAATCATGGATGCTAAANAAAAAGAATAAAAAAATTCATGGCGAAAAAAAAAAACTACCAAGGACTAGTAAAAATAAAATTCCCTAATAAAAATCTCCCTAATTCAGGAGATCTCCAAGTTCCAAATTATTTAAACTTTGAATAGCATTCCAGGAAAGTATCATTCCCAGACCAAACTGTGCACAAATTAGATCAGAAATGTAGATTTTGAATACAGAACTACGACTCAGTGGCTCAAAAACAGCCAGTGAATTTTAGACACCTGAGATATCTGAGACCTGGGGCTGACAGACACAAGACTAGAAAGAAATCTGGGTCCTTCTGAAGTAACAGCTAGAGGCTAGGTCAAATGTGGGAAGGCATTTCAAATAGCACTAGACACTTATATTTTGGTTATTAAATCCTCGTTTTATGTTGAATGAGGTGGCTCGAGTCTATAGATGCCCAAACGTCAGTTATATGCATTTTCATCATTAAGAGTCTGGCAGCCAGTAAACACACTTAGGTTGTGTGTTAAAGCAGGCCTCTTGATGCCACAGTCAGTCAAAGAAATTCAGATAATTAATGTCTTTTGCCAAAGTCCTGCCTATCAGCCAATTAATAGCAGCTTATTTTTTATAAAGATTACATCCAAATTACATCCATATTGAACCATCCAGCTCCACGATGTACCACTTAGATTTTGAAGTCCTGTTAGCATTTAATATTTTTCCAAGGTTTACGTTTAGAAGAGAGTAGTAGTTATTTGCTACAGATGAACCTCCCAGCTTCAGATATCACAGCTGCCTTGATAAATTAATAGAGTGCTAGTGGGATTTCATATCAGACATTCAAAATAAATGTATATCCACCAATCCAGAAGTAATTTTGCCTCCCTGTACTTTTGAATAATAACACTGTGGTACTTCATGAACACCCACTATTCTTTCCCAGGGACTTCCAGATTGATTTAATGTTCAGGATGAATCTGTTCTGATAGAAAACCATGATTGTAAGTAGAATTTTTACTTCATTCGCTGCAGCATCTGGAAATTGTGTAATAAACAACTGCACAATTGAACAGAAGGTATCATGATCAAAACAGGTGATAGCTTCCCTGGAAAACTTGGATTGTGTCCTCCTGCTGCATGCCTTAACAGCATTGATAAGGCACTTAAACCAAGCCTTTCTGAGACATCATTAATTGTGTCCCCACCTACCCTGTCCCAACTTATTTCTTCAATATCTTTTGCAGAAATGCTGATAATATAGCTGCAAATCTAATCTATAGGACTTCTGCTTTCAACATAGAGAAGTTAATATACAGCAGCGTTAAGTACACTGAAAAACTAGGGTCTAAGTTTTTTCAATTTGCTTATCCTGCATTATTTTACATACACCACTCTCTTCCCTCTGCCATCTCTCCAGAAGATTGTAAAAATAAAATAATTAAGATTACGAACACTTAGATAGTCAGTGGCATGAAAATGATCAGAGAGCACCTCTCCTGTGAAGACAGGCTCAGGGACTTGGGACTTCTCAGCCTAGAAAAGCGAAGACTCTGAAAAGATCTTGTAGAGCAGCCTTGCAGTACTTCAAGGGGCACTGCAGAAAAGATGGGGAGGGACTCTTTGTCAGGGAGTGTAGTCACAGGACAAGGGGTAATGGTTTTAAACTGAAAGAATGTAGATTCAGATTAAATATTAGGAACAAATTCTTTACCATGAGGGTAGTGAAGCATTGGAACAGGTTGCCCAGAGAAGGTGTGGATGCCCCATCCCTGGAGGTGTTCAAGGCCAGGTTGGATGGGGCTTTGAGCGACCTGCTCTAGTGGGAGGTGTCCCTGCAGGGGAGTAGGATCTAGATGATCTTTAAGGTCCCTTTGAACTCTAACCATTCCATGATTCTGTGATTCTCTGAAACACAGTAATTCAGTCTTCAGTGCAAAAATGAGCAACACAGAAAGCAGAAGGTTACATCTCAAAAAACAGGCCAACAAAGCCAAAATTCAATTGTAACTGAGACATGTATTTATTTAATATGTACATATTTAATCTAAATTGCACCAATTGTGGTCTGGAAATAAGCACTGGAATTCACTTAACTGTCATAGAGTGAAGAGTTCAAGACTATCTGGTTAAGAAAAAATGTAGTGAATGGACAGGAAAAGGGATTTTAAAAGAGTATTCTGACAAAGAGGCAAAGGATTTGGAGAAACCTAAGTCTAGCTGGGCAAACAGTGGAAAAAAAAAAGAAACAAGAAGAGAACCAAGAAAAACACTCATCCTATTTTAGTGCCCATATTAAATCAGAAAGCCACATGGAGGGGAGGCAGGGATATTTGCTGAGCAGTCAGAAAAAGGTGACGCTGGACGTAATTATGAATGAAACTGGGAACTGAGAAAGGTCTTTGGAGTAAGAACTGGAGTGGCTACACAGGAAATCTGGAATTCTGTATGCAAAGCAGAAAGGAGATTTAACTAAGACAGGGAGCTTGCATGCATTAAGAGATCAAGTCCAATGAGAAACAGGCCACAATGGGAAGCTCACAGCAGTTAGTGAGGGATATGAAAAGTTTGGATGATGTGGGAACAAGGAACTATGACCAACGTGATATGAGTGGAAAAAGAGAAGCCATGAAAACTGAGACAGACTGGACAGAAAAGTCCACGCCACACTGACAGACTTTTCTACAAGCCTGAAATCAAAACAAAAGTTCTGGATGTTTTCTTCTCTGTTGTCCATAAGTGCCTGTGAAACCCCTGCCGGGAAGCATGCTCCCCTCTCACTTTCATTCACCTGTGCAGCGGATGCCTAGGCAAATGAAACTGTCATCAAGCTCATCTCTCAGTTTCAGCTTCTCAGCCTAAATCCAACTTCCAAAAAGAGTCTCTTTTGCAACTACTTTCAATTTCATCCTCCAGTTTCCAGTCGAGTTCTCTGTCTCTAGGTCTCAGCCTCAGGAATGACTTCGTTTTCAACCTCAGGCTAACCCGAGCACGGACTAGCAATAGCCCGAATGAATTGCACCACAACTCACAACTCCAACACCCCGTTGCTATCCTGGCTCAGAACAGCACTAAGAAGGAAACTTATTCTGAGTCTGGAGGGTGTTTGGTAGCTCGGTAGGAGCAGCACAGGTGCTAGCGGTGATGAGACAACTGAGTCTGGGGTTGATGCACAAGCTCTTGCTAGATGTAGGAGATGCAAAGGGAGGAAGTATATTCAGTTGCCATCTGTTACAATTACAAGCTACAAGAGGATCAAGCACGCTTAGTGATGACAGAGTATTAGCAATTAAGTTCCAGGAAGTCACTGCTGATGTAGGAACTAGTTCCACGTCAAAGCACAAGGGCAACAAAGTATTTTAATTAAAAATATCATCAACTTTTTTTTTTCCTTTTTTTTAAAGTTTCTTCTTCTTTGTTCTCTGAAATGACTGGGTGGGCGTTTTCAGTTGTAATGTTGGTAACAAGCTAGCCGAGGCAGACACCAGCATGTAACATTTGGTTTCAAATTCTGAAACTTAGGTAAACAATTGTAATAGGCCAGTAATACTGCTGGCTAAATGTCCATGTCTCTGACATGCCTCCATAGGAAATGTTCCTCTGCGAAGCCTGGACTTGTAATTGGCATGTGAGTTTAGAAAGGTAACATTTTGCCATAACATCCATAATAACTTTATCTTACACACTATCCGTTTTCAAACTTCAATGCCTGTCTGTCCTATTGGCATAAGTTACAAGAGAAGTTCTCAGAGATGGTATATTTGTACTTCAAAATAAGTTTAAAAGTCACTAATATTCTAATAATTATTTAAGGTCTACCTTTTAAAAAAATACTCAAGTATCCATCATTCGCCAATAGAACACACATGTGAGAATATTTTCTTCAAGAAATAGGAAATTCTTGGTTTTTTTTTAATAGTAGTCTGGAAAACTGGAAAAAACTTGCATCATAATTGCCTCAGTAGCGAAGATACTCCAAAAAGAGGTGAGACCTCCAAGGTCAAAGTCATTCTTTGATAAGATAAGCATAAGGAATAAAACGAGATATTTTAAAGTACACTAGTGATCTAATGCTTTACATGAAACACTTAAATATTCACACTGGGAGACAGCAAAATCACTCGCTGTCCATGTGGCAAAACGATTCTCATGGAGAAGAGGAATGTAAGTTTGTCTTTCCTGAGACAAAGGAAGAAAGTGAGCTAACATCTCCCACATGTGGCCACTGAGATCTCACGTAGAATGGACATGACAACACAGCTATCATTTACATCATCAGACTAGTCCTTCCTCTTCTTCCACATTTTTCCTATTTTCCCTGAACGCTGCTGTTCGGATAAGCCAATCCCAAATTGTGATTTCCTTTAAATAAAACAAAAGCAGAGACCAAAGACTGTATTGAAGTAAACAAAAAAATGCAGCCTTACCTCTCTGCTTTTTGAAAAGAAAACTTTTCCCAGAATTAGTGGCCTAAGAAGGCCTTAACATCAAGGAAAAATACAACAACTTCTGATTTCAGTGTCACCAGAGCTGACAATAGAGCTGTAAACTACAAACACCTAAAAGCTTACAATACAATCTGTCAGGCAGAGAACTCCCTGCAGCTTTAGACCATCTGGATAGCTCCAAACTTTTCTTAATTTCAGTCAAAAAAGAATGTGAATATGTATGTATAAACAGTAGAACCTCAACCATGAACAGAGACTCTACTAAGCATCAGCTTCTTCGGTATTCAAATAATGTATCCAATTTCTGCATCTGTAAGCCAAAAATAAGATTGGTAAATAGCTAAGGACTCACAATATAACCATCAAAGTACTCAAAAACATAACCTAAAGTAAGAGAAGCAAGAAATTTCATCTCCTTAGTATAGAGGATAACTAGATTACAGTCTATAAATATATACATAGGAAGATAAATTCCATTTCAATCCCAGACTGAGGCATAACGAGACCCAGGGGCTCGAAACTGAAGACAGGCAAACTCAGAATTAACAGCATAATTAACAACGAGGAGCACCTCATTGAAAATTGTGGTATATACTTCCATCCTTGAAGTATGCTTTTTAAAAAGCAAGGTAGAGGGTTTTTTTTATCTTTAGAAAGACATGACCTACTTCAAATGGAAAGAAACTAAGACAGCCATGAGGTCTCTGTTGTACAGTGCACCAGGCTAGATGATCACAGTACTCCCTTCTGGCTTTTTAATCCATGAAACTGTGTACATTTCCATTTCAATGAAACTGCATCTTTCAATGAGCATTTTTTAAAGGAACAGCTTTCCAGTGAGCTCTAGTTATGCCTTGAAGGCATAGCACTGTTTTGGGGGAGGCTTGTGAAAAACTTCTGGATAGCACAATATGGTGTTACTCTGAATGGGGAAAGCGTTTGGTCCTTTCTGAGCCGAAGCTGGGACCAAGTACAGTAGACAGTAGAATGTGCTTTGTTTAACATATTAATGTGGAAATTAACTCTTTGCAGCATCACCCTGAATCAGTTCCACGATCATGCACACAGTTCCATGATCATTTCATGGATTAGATGTTGGCTTAATTAGTTTAATTTTAACTTGTTTTTCTTTACCAGACACTTTCTCTTAAACCACTACAGAAAAGGGAGTCTAATGTAAAAGGGCTAGCACTGGAACACCTTTGGATCAGAACTTCTAATTTAGTTTCCTCTAAAAGGAATTTTAATTATCTGTCTCACAGAATCATAGAATCATATCATATAATCAGACTACTTGAAGACCTGAATCAGCATAAGACGAATGGATACCATTGGGCAATTCACATAAAATATTTCTTACTGCACCAAGACAAACCACCCAGGTGGACACAGCCTTCAGAAAACCTCTGGCTATGGCAATCAAACCAGTCCACTATTTCTCTTCTCTGTTAAACCATTGCATATAATAAAATATATTTTAAAAATCCACTTCACTCTAGGATTTTGAAGTTTTGAAGTCATTGATTTTGACAGTTAGCAATACATTCAAACTAACATATTTTCAGTATGGGGCACAGAATGTTACTTATTCATATCTATTTCATTTTCTTAGAGTAGCTTCCATTTCATTTATATCTTCCTGTGATTTTTATTATCACGTTACAGAAGGAGTCAGTCAAAAATAAAACCTGAAGATAATTCTGATTGCTGACACACAGAAGTACAACTGTAGATCCTTTACATGAAATTAATTTTTCTGCAGGTAATACAATAAAATGGACAGACCTTCAAGTTCAATGACATAATATCAGCTTAAATGCAATTTCCCAATGAGCATAGTGTAGAAAGACTTAAAACACAAGCACATCTTAAAGGTAGAGAGGATAATCAGAGTAGGAGATACCACCTTTTGAAAAAGATCTCATTATTTTGTGATTTAATCTCTGCCTGCAATTTGTATGTGTGTGTGTGCTATAATCACATTTAACCTTGAGAAAATCCTGCATCTGGTACATGCTTTCAGCAGGGAGCCCTTACACTAGTAAATTTGAAAACCAGATCTGACTTTATACTTGCTGTGATGCCAACAACGGCTCATGCAATTATTTGTCTGCTTTTAGTTCAGTGTTTGTGAATAACTTCTTATACCAGCTATCAGTTGTTACTTTTTTGTTAATATTTTTCATCATCATGTCTGTAGAGGTCACTGTGATAGAAAGGGCAAATCATATAGAAAATATCTGTAGTCATGAATAAAGAGTTTGAAAATAATGCTATTTCTTTCTCATTGTTTCATCCACAATGTTGCCTTTCACAGTCTGACCTCAAATGTGTAACAATACCTGATGAGAGCATAAGAATAACAACAACCACATGTTTCTCCATAATTGCGGTTTGTCAGTCATTTCTTCAGCATTAACAACATTCCAGACAACTCAAGGTCAACTATATCTTATGCTAAGGGACAAAACCCTTCTTATCAAAAGAACTGGGCAAGCCAACAAAATCCATTGCCAACTTCCAGATGAGTGCTTGATTCTGGCTCTGTTTTGTGCCCATGACTAAGGAAAGCAAAGCCACTGAGAGTACTGGGGCAGTACAAACTGGCAATCAAAGCAACTGGAAATATTCATACATGACAATCAACTCTAAGTGTTTGCACAGTAATTTAATAGAAAGAGTTAAATTAGTGCCCTGAGATGACCTTCCCTATAAACCTGACCTTAATACTGTTCTAGAGGATATTTATATGTAGACAATTCTCTATCAATTTCTACAGTGTATTAAATGTTTAAAATTACATTAAATATATCATCGATTTTCCACTTTCAATCTTGCTGAATTTACCATCAAAACTGATAGGAAATACTAAGCTAAAAATAGGTAAAATAAGGTGGTGTTACAGATTTGGTTAAGACCCTTACTAGGCACACAAAGACTGAAGAATTTAGGTAGGTACTGTCTTAGTACTGCCTAAGAAAGAAACAGAAACAGGAGGAAACCAGTTAGAGAGAGTTTTGTTAAGAAAGTAGCCAGATATCACCAACCACAAAGACAGCAATAATATATCTTAGGGCTGTAAACAGGTAATACTGGTTGCCATTTTCACCAAGTACTGGATAACAGCATAGGAGAAAAAAAGATTCCATAGTTTGGTTTTTCTTACAGTAAAGGCAGTGGGATTTTAGTCATTCTTCATGATTAGGCATGTTTTAACAGAAAATAAATAATTCGCAATTTTTATAGAGAAAACAAAAACAAAGCCATGAAATAGCTATCAGCACAGGTTAGAAAGGAATAAAAGTAGAATATCGCTTTGTTCAAAGACAAAAATGCAATTTTAAAAAATCTTTAGATTGTTTTTCATGAGAAAAATAGTTTCAAATTTAATACTGAACTCTTCATCCTTTCTGTTGAGTAGTGAAGGACAAGACTAACATATTTCAATTTTTTTGATGGAAGATTTTTAATGAAAGATTTAGAAGGGTCTAATACCATGAAGCAATTGGCAAGGACATCAACTGACCTTATGCACCAATTGTTTCATCTCTTTTGGCACCAAAATTGTTTCTTCAGATCCACAATATGACCCCTGTCTCACTGCCAAAGCAGTCCTTGACATTAAGAAAAGAAATTCTAGTGGCAGCAGATTTTAGGGCAACAAAAATGGCAAATTCAACATCATCAGTCTCGTGAGAGCAGTGGACTATGCTGATAGACTTTTCCAAAAAATAAATTGTTCAACATCAACCTACTGTTATTCATAAAAACTAAGCAATGTTGCTTCTCTGTTGCCAAATGCCATGTGGACTGATTAATTCTAAAATTTGGAAAAAAGGTCTCTTTTTTCCTAGCTGAAGAACAATTGGTAACAAAGATGCATTTCTCAACAAGAAGACAGCAATTAATGAAAGCTGGTAAGCACTATTATAAATATCCTAGGAAGTTTTACCAAGATTGTTTAAGCGATAAGCACTACAAGCTCCGATCAGTACAAGATGCAGGTTAAGAATTATGATGTGCATTAACCAATATTGTTTGCACTCCATACAACAGGTTTTAAGTCTTGTCATGCTAATCATTCAGTCTATAATTAACAGCCAGGTTAACTCTCAGTTCCACACATATTAAATAAATAAATAAATAAAAAGACATTCTGATGGGGAACAAGGCACCGTTACAACTTTAAAACGTAGCACAATAAATGTGTAAAATAAAAAGTATATTTGCTATAACTACTTCTTGTTTCATTTACTGTGAAGTGACAACCTGCCTAACAACCCCATTGTCCAGAGCTATTTGACCACTTAATTATTAACGATCTTAGTGATATGTGCAAGGGAATACAGATAAATACAAAATAGGAAGGATCAAAAAGAAGACAAACAGGACAGAGAAAAAGATTCAGAGAGAACAAAGACCAAAACAACATTACCTCTAAAAATCCTTGCTTGTATTAAACTTAATGCTTTGAAGATTTGTTTATCTACATAGTACTTGGGGATATATATGCCTATAACTCTACATATTTTGACTGTATCTCATCTTTCTGTCACTTTTCTGCTTGAGTCCTCAGTCCACTCCAAACACATGCTTAATTTTAAGGTATATAAAGTTCCAATGAAGTGACATTGAAGTATTTATTCTTTAGGGGTGTTTTACATGTTGTCTCTCCGAAGAAATCATCATTTCACATTTTCACACAAATATCTTTGACAGTAAAAAAGTGATTCCGTGTGGGACATTAAAGCACCCATGTGAATATGTTCAATAGGTTAATAAATTAAACAACATGAGTAGTATGTTAATAAAGCACAAAACCAGAGTATCTTCTCTAAAGGACAATTATGATGTTTTTAAACATTTCTTTCTATAGTGGAAAAAATAGATTATCCAAGAGACTTGTCTGTTATATTTCTGTTGAAACTTCTATTAGAAAATTGCTTCAGAAACAGTTAATGTAAAGCTGCTACCGTAGAGTAAAAGGACATACTTGCTCAGCAGCGTGCCAATACTGCAAAGGGAATATAGAGCTCTCTACATTGCCTTTCTCACCATTCTTTAGAAGAACATAATACAACTATCTGATGGCATACAAAGTCCATTCAATATTTTGAATGGGAGGAACAGAAAAGGTCCCAAAAGTGTGACTGAGTCATTTGATGCAGGTCTGTGTACTGCACTGGGAAGTGCCAATAGGAAGGTTTAAAATCCTCTTTAGTCTCCCCTGTAATTTGTTAGGCACAGTAAAGATGTACTAGAATTCTTTCCTTGACTGCTCACTCACAAGTACAGCATTATTCACCGCACACCTAAAACTATAGGATTAAATATTTCATCTCCAAATGTTTTGCATTTACAAATTTATTCTACAGCTAGGCTAAGAGGTCATATAAGAGATGTGTAAATCATCACTGAAAACACCTTGGTGCTCTTGTGTTCTTTTATGCCAGCAGGCCATCAAGAAAGAAGCCAATAATTAAGTAAGCTCCTATCAAGCTCTTGAACCCTAAGCACAGGAAGGACATGGACCTGTTGGAGACGGTCCAGAGGAGGGCCACAAAAATGATTAGAGTGGAATATCTCTCCCACGAGGGCAGGCTGAGAGAGTTGGGGTTGTTCACCCTGGAAAAGAGAAGGCTCCGGGGAGGCTTTATCGCAGCCTTTCAGTACCTATAGGGGGCCTGTAAGAAAGATGGGGACAAACTTTTTAGCAGGGCCTGATGTGATAGGACAAGGAACAATGACTCTAAACTCAAAGAGGGTTGATTTAGACTAGATAGAGGGAAGAATTTTTTCACAATGTGGGTGGTGATGTCTGTGGTATGGAATACCCTCTGGCCAGCTTGTCCTGTCTGTGCTCCCTCTCAGGTTCTACAGGGAAGATGAAAAACGTCTTTAACTAATATAACAGTACCTAACAACAAAGGTATGTGTAATCAACATTCTTGAACATTTTTCCCATACAAAATCCAAAACACAGTAGCTACTAGAAAAAAAATAACTCTATCCTAGCTGAAATCAGGACATAGGCAAAGATACTGTTGCCCTGCTTACAGGGGTGGATTCCCATCTCTTCCAAGCAGATGCTGATCCTTAAGCAGGGTCCCCCGGTCACAGGAACCAAATCCCTGTTGCCATCAGCAGCTCCACAACCAAGAGTTAATGTGCAGTATCCTTACACCCCTTCCCAGCAAGAATGAGAACAATGCCTGGGCCCCCCTTATCCCTAACCTCCAGAGCTCTGTAGTCAGTCTTGATACTGACCCTGGAGGTAACAGCCATAGGTCTGGACAAGCTTTGGCAGCCTCTCCAGCACAGCCAAGATCCAGATCCCAGGCAAGCAGAAAACTTCTCTAGACAACAGGTCAGGTTGGCAGATGGTTGCCTCCAACTCCTGTTGCATGGAACCACCTACTGCTATCACTTAGCATTTCCTCCTGGTGGTCTTGCACAGCAGAGGGTCAGCTGGCCCAGATGCTTTGCTTGAAAGCACATCTGCCTCTGAGGTATTTTTCTTTTTCTCCTGCCAACTGCCAAGCATTTTTTGTTGCTGGGCAATCAGTGTTCAACCACGTTCTTAACTCCAGAATTAATACATCTAACTTTCCAGACACTGATTAGTTAATCTCCTATGGCAGGTACAAAACTCCACATTTTTCTTTCAGAGAAACTACATCACAGATTATGCACATGGAATATATTTAGTTTTTGAACATTATTGATTAACGAGGAGTTATTAGGATACTTCCTGTATTATACTGACACTTTGAGTTACATTTATTACAACTTACAATTTTTATGAAAGGGCTCAGACTACCAGACAGGCATTCATTATGAGGGTGTGAAAGTAATTGAAATAAACAAAATGCTTTTTGTATATCCAATATCACAAACTTTATTTCATACACTGAGTATTCTAAAGAACTAATGCTTGATATATGAGCCAATTAGACAAAAAGAACCATTCAATTCACTTTATAATAAAAATATTTTACTCAAAGTGCCCTTGAAAGCAACTATACACATCCTGAGTGTTCCTTCCTATGTACTCTCTAATCCTTGCCAATGAAATTAGTCTTTATTGATTTCCTAGCTCACTAACAAAAATGTCAAAATAGAAAAGATAAATGAAAATAGCACTGACCTCAGTTTTGTACTTTCTGTTCCACTCTACATATAAAATAATTTTATTCAGGAGGTAGTTTTATGTGCTTTTTTTTTTTTCCTCTTTAAAAAGTTTCAGTCTGTCTAATGCAGATTTTAAAATCCATCAGGACCTCATTACAGTTTTTAGTATTATCTATCATTTGTTAGTTTAAAGCAAAGGTATGTCACACAAAACTTTATGATATCCCACAGACCAGTGTGGAACCATCCACCAAATTTTAGGCTTCTTCATTACAAGTACATTCCACAACCCAGCAGACAATAGCAAGCGTAATCTGTAAGGCAGCCATCTCCCCCAAAGCCAGCCAGAAAAACAAATAGTGATTTCTAGAAGTAGCATGGCTATAGCAATACTGAACTTCTTCTGGCATGTGGGATGTCAGAAAAAGTTTTAAGCATAGGAAGTCCTGGCACTGACTAAAGTGGTAAAGCTTTACGAACAGAATGAGACTGAACTCACTGCTCTTGTGTGCAGAGAGCTCTGTACTTTACCATGTCGCAGTCTTGGGACTCAAATTCCTTCACTTGCTACCAACTCCATTTTTTAATTGCACAGCTGAAGGAAATAAAAAAGTAAATACAAACAAGTCTTTCTTCATATTGCCCTTAAATTCCTCTACAAAAATCTGTAATTTGGTCTAGTGGCACTGTTTTTCTTAGGCACAATTTTGTGAATTTTAGATATATGCTTAGAGATAAAATAGTGAAGAAAGTTTAGCAAATCTTTTGATATAGCCTCTTTGGAATACTCCCTCTTTTTTGTACTTTTTTAGCAAAAAGTAACAGGATTTTTTCTACATTTGTAGACTGGGTCTCTGATTTTTCTTCAATTAAGAGAATTCTCCATTGATCAAGAAATTCATGAGATTATTTTAGATTTTACTTGTAGGCCATAAATGCTATTGAATACATGAGAAAAGGAAGTATCTACAAAATACTCTTGAATTACTTTCTTTTTATTAGAATTATTCATACAATTAGTTTAGAATGTCTACCTTAAAACTTCCTAGCAACTGAGAACATAGAAAGATATGCAGATAACAATATGAAAAATACATGCCATTATAATATAAATTATAATCCTTTTATTTGAAAATTCTTGTTCACTTCAACTCAAAAATTACAAAGTAAAAGTAAAAAAAATTAACTGACTGGTCATATTAGAAAATAGTCTCAGTTACTCATCTATTATGTAATTGAAAAAACTAGCATTACTTTGAATGAAACACCAGACACAAAAATAGGTAAAACAGTTATACACCATAACAAAATGAAAAACTAAATCCTAGAAGAGACTTGAAAAGTCTTCTAGTTCTCTGTCACAACCCTTACTTGTCACAACCAAAGATCAATCAGAAGTTTAACAGACTAATCACAAAATTAAAAAATACTTTTAAAAGTGGTAATTTTCCCAGTTTAAACCAAGGCAAACTTTTAAGAAGCAAATGTAGACTAAGACCCACCAAATTTAATTATTCGGTGTTTTCAAGATCCATATAATTATTATGATACCATTCTATTAAATATCTCCATATCACTTCAAGAACAATCAAAAATAAACTTTTATAAATGAAGTTGCAAACTATACTTCAGCCCACATTATTTGAGACACCTGTTCCATTATTCCCAAGGATAAAGGATGAAATCTGCCATTGCCCAGGGAGACAGTACTCTGCTGTAAATATATTTTCTGGTTACTAAATGAAGCAAGTCTGACTGGTTGGTTGCAACAACATATAAGAAATGAGTTTCCAGCATAACAAACTAATTTAAAAATTAAGGATAAGTACTGGAGCTATGTCAGCCAGTGTATAAAAAAAAAAAAAAATCAAAACTTTCAGTCTGAATTTAGAATTAAACACTTTGCCAAAGAAAGTTGTAAGTTTTCTTTCAATCAAAACATCTATGGCACAGAATATTTAGGAAAGATGATGCAACCTCACTGGCATCACATCTGAAGCTCAAAGGCAGAGTTTAACAGATCTGAAAAAAATGTGTAAAGGGACACAGTATGAACATCTACAAATGGGTTTTAGGGGAAAAAAACCCTGCTGCAGTCAGTGCATTTAAAATGGAAAGATGAAAAGACAAAAAAATCTTGCAAATACTTAAAAAAAAAAAAAGACAGTACCAAAATTTCCTAATGATATGCTAAAGAGATATCTAATGGATAAGGAAAACCAGCTGAACTCCTAAGCTTGTAGGAATTTTGACAATCCATTTAATATCAGAAATGGCATATTAGATACAAGAGATTTCTCAGCCCCTTAAAACTTCTGATCTGAAAAAAGAAAGCCCCAAAATAGCCACCAATACAATTAATAAAAAAATGCACATGATTTAGATTTCTTGAGTTCTACCCATCTTCCCTTCACAGATATGCACACCATTTTTAGTATTTGCAGAGAATACTGTATTTCTCATTCATTATCAGATAATGGACTACTATATCTGTTACATACAGAGCCAGCAATATACCTGAGAAATATTTAGTATGTAACTTATCTCTCTTGAAAGCTGAGGGCTGGAGAATAAACAGCAAAGTATGATCAACAACTTTTGCCTGGTTCACAAGATCATAACCTGAGAATCTTAGAAAGCATTGAAATTAATATCATTAAATAGAAAAAATTATAAATGTATTACAGCAGAACCATTCTTATGACAAGGAAAAGGCATAAACACACAAGAACATACACAAAAAAATTAAAGTATTGAAAAAATATAAAGTATATAGAAAGCTTCTACCTTTCCCTTTGCAATAAAAGACAGGAAACAATCTCAGGCAACAATGTCATTCTGACAAATGAAGCGGAGGATGATATTGAATGCAGTCATAGCTCTCTAGAAAACAACAATGTAATCAACTATACACTAAGACTTGGAGAAAAATGAGGTCTTACTACCTTTTCTCCAAGCACCTAACAATAACTCTGGGTCGTTTCCTAAAACCGCTGCAACAAGTAACTTGCAAGTTGCTCTTTAAGCAGTTTCTCCTTTCTCTTCCGGCAGTAACTTTCTGCTGCGTATCAAATACAGAAACTTGGGTCTTAAGGTTTCCATGTAAATTTCCCAGAAAAACAGAGAAGCACCTTCACGAAGCAGCCCTGGGAACTCCTACATCAGGTCTGGAGTCTGCTTCAGCTGTTATGATACTAAGACAACTGAGAACTGAATACACTACGCCTCAGTCAGAACTACTTTTCTGCAAAAGATTTCATTGCCTGGATTTACAGAATCATGGCACGCATGCGGGCTAACAATATTTAAGAACGAAAGCTCAAACTGAGTTTAAATATTTAATATAAATATTAGAACAAACCTTGCAAACTTTTTTTTTTACACTGTTCCTTCTGATTCAAAAAATACAGACTTTGACAGAGTAAAATGGTTACTTGTTTCTAAGTGTTGAAGAACCTGAAACAGGTAAACCCCCAGTACAGATTAAAACATTTATGGTTACCACCTTTTAATACATCTGATCTTCAAGCACACAGCAAGAAGTCTGGCTGGAAAAGCTCAAAAAAAAAAAAAAGCCCCACAAAACAACATTCAAAGAGCAAAAAGAATAATTGTAGCAAGTACATAATCTTATTTCTTAAGTCATAATGTCAAAATTATTTCTAACAAAAAGCTGGAAAAGTTAAAAGGCATAAGACGGAACATAACAGAAAGCTTAGATTTCATTAAGTAAAATAATCTCTCCATTAAAGTCTAAATTACACTTAGTTTTTAAAAAGCAGTGAAAAAATGTAAGTGATCTCAATGATTTCCAGAAAAGAAAACATTTTTTAGTCAATCACTTTCAACCAATGGAACAGATAAGAAAAGTATAATTTTTCAAATGCATATTAGCCAAGAGCTTGAAATCAAATTATGTTGTTCTCTAGCTAGAAAGATATAGTCTTTTCTTTATAGAATAAACCGAATTAGGGTGGAAATCTTCAGTCAAACATAACTGACAACAATGAGAAGAAAATACATTGCAAAAATAATCACAAAAACTCCACAAGTATGAAAGAGTGCTATTTTTTTTCCTGAAAATTAATTTCAACATATGTCACATAAAATACTTCCCCAAAACAACCTGTAACTACCTGTACCAAAAGGAACATTTGCTTAATTATTGCTTAGGTGAAGAATTCTAGAAAACGTGAAGGGTCTGGAACATGCACAGGTCTTGCACGTAAAGATTTATTACTCGCTATAAAATCTACACACACTGTCTGTGCAAGTATCAGGGAAACCAATTTTAAATAAACAATTTTTTTCTGCTTGTTTTTTGAGGGCTACATTGTAGGCAGTGCCTGCACATTTACCTGTATAATCACGGGTATTCTCTGCCTCTGAACTCTACACTTCGAACGTATCAATACAAACTGAGCAATGCTCAACACTAACAATCTGGTCCTGCATTTGGATCTCCTGACGTGTATTTCTGGATGTGTGCAGTCTCATGCTCTCCCATGGATCAGGACTGCAAAGGGAATTTCTGTTCTACGCAACTGGTAAATTTCTCTCCAAGGTTATCAGACTGGGGTATTTAAATTCAGCCACAGCAGCAGATGTTTTGTGTTAGTTCAGTGCCTATTCATGAGCACATATAACAAGTACCAGAGGAGTTGTTATCAAAGATGATTCTAATAAAATACTACTGCCAACTGTCAACTTTTTACTATTTATCACTTCGTGTTCCTAGACATATTCCAATTTGTTTTCTTTTCCTAGATTAAGAAAGCTGATGACACAGAGATAACATGAAATGACATAATTTTAACTGAAAATTCTAAAGATTTGTAAAGCATTAAGAAATAAACCTGGTGCTTTTAAAAAGCACACAAAATGTCTAACTGGCAATAATTTCTGATTTTTTTTTTGCCACTTATTACAAAGTATTGAGGGAAAGGAATGGATTATTTGGCACTAGAAAAGTGAATAATCCATTCTAAAACAAACATTTGAGAAAAGAATAAAAAGTGAATACTACAAACCATAAAATAATAGATATAGGAGGAGCGGAGAAGAGTAAGGAAATAAGAATGCAGGGTGTGTGGTGCAGTTTTCTACAACAGAGAGAAGCAGCAGTAATAGCTATCCATCAGAAGCTGTTACACCTGGAAGCCTGGCATCTGACCTGATTCTTCAGGATACGGATCAGATTTCTATGAATAAGAAATAATGAGTATATTTAAATGAGTTTAAATGAAAGAAACACCATATCTTTACTAAGACACCAAGCTTAGCAGGTTTTTCTGTAGACCTTGAGGGAACAAAAAGCTCCTTGGATCAGGCTATTGCTCCTTTTTACATGGCTTCCTGAAAAAAGAGTACTGTTGCCTTGCTCAGTTCCTCTTGATCACCCCCAGCAACCAATTCCATCTAAGCCCAATACACAGGGAAAGGTCTCAAAGAGATAACATTCCTACAAACTTTGTGAAAGCAAGCAGCTGGATAGGGTGTCTGCTCACGAAGAGAAAATGAAGTGAATGCAACTTTTACTTAGCAGTGCAGATTCTACTTCTCAGTCAAGGCCCCTCTTTGAAATTGATTATCTCTTGCCTTTTATTAGGCAGGGTGAGCTTATATTGCAGCCTGAGTATTACTCAATTAAAAGATCAATTCACAAATTCAAGCTGATAGGAAATAAGGATGCATTTAGTCTTACAGAACTATTTCTTAAACCAAAACACCCTAATTTAAAGCATACTAACAGACCAGGGTGCTGCTCCTTCCTCTCCTATCTCACCGGATTCCATGCAACTCTCTCTTATTCTTCCTTGCCCTACAAATCCGGCATTCCTGTCTGCATGGTGGCTCAGTACCAAAAAGCCCAACGCACACCAACTCCCCTTCTCCATCCCCCTCAGACTATTATTGAATAACTTGAGTTTCCAAAATCTACTATCCAAAAATAATATAGCCAGAGACAGCGGTTCATGCTTGCAGCAGAGTACTGGGAAGATACCCCACAAATTTGTTCAGATCAAGGTAGCTCTTGGAATAGGCTCACAGTATCATGTCAGCAAAAAGCTGTGTCTAATTTAACTGGTGTGTTTAGACGTACAATATATCAGCTTGGACAAAACAATATGCTAATTCAGTGATACTATTTCTGAGACCCCAAACAGTGTCTCTGCACTTCAAATATGACATAATCAGCTTGATTGACCCTCATTTTAGGGTCAGGAAAAATCTTGTGGGTTAATTATCATACTGTTTACTTATAATGGATAGGTAGCCTTTGTGTAGCTGTGATTATCTGGTATATCTAGCTGATTTCAGTGCTAATAATAGCTTGCTCTAAGAAGTATTAAGATACGGTATTGATTTCAAAAGGGCTGTATCACTGTGCTAATACACAAGAGATTCAATTAGCAAAGACGACTGGTAACACTTACCTAAATAAGCTCCCCGCTTTCCTGTGAACATCTGAACTATGACTTGGCCAAATACTAAACTCAAAATCAGAATATTCAAAAGCAATCAGAAAAATTAATTCTAAAACTTTACAAACAAGACACAATTTCCAGAGAATAAGGGTTCAGAAAGCAAAATATCAGGTATTTTTAAAAATCTTCAGAATAAATATATTTAAAAATAATTTGCCATATTTTCACTATAAGTTCTCCTACCAATTCTGTCCCAGTAACCTGGTAAATTTTTGTAGTCCATATACTTTACAGAGCAGTACAGAGGTTTTCTCTATTGGTAAATACCAAGAAAGCTGAATGATAGCTGAGCAGTAACCATTTACTCTCTTTTCCAAGTCTCTCAATAAGTTTCCTGGTGGCTTTCCCCCCACCCCCCCACC
>VZRU01019021.1:502932-513151 GCA_013398155.1 Pedionomus torquatus | reverse complement strand
AACATCAATTCACCCACAAAAAAAAAAAAAAAAAAAAAAAGAAAATTAAAATTAAACTTAAATAGGCTAATACTTCCTTCAGTAGTATTTCAGCTAACGATATTGTCTCTGGTGTCCATTATGCTCAAACAACAAAAAAAGATCACTTTCCTTCCATTAGTGTAGGAGGAATCTACTCTCAAATATCTGATTATTCAAATGTCTGCTCCAGTGAGCAGCTGCCCAGCACACTGGAATAAAGCTATAGACTTTTGTCATTAATTTAAAAGATTGGATCTTAGAATTTTGTTTGTTGGTTTGAGTTGTTTTTTTTGTTTGTTTTTTTTTTTTTTTCTGAGAACCGTATTTGTTCACACACCAAGACAGGGGACTATGCAAGAGCTTCTCCTATCGAAGTGCAAGGGTGAGCCCTACACACTCGAAGTTGCAAGGGCTACTTGTAGTTCGCCCCTTGGTGAAACACAAATACCATTCATCCAACACATCTTTGAAAATGAATTTTTTTCCAAAAGGAACAGTGATAAGAGAGGACCATTGCCTCAGTCTTTTCTCTAAGATGGGCTGCCACAATGTCCTGGAACATCCAGCTTGTATTTGAACCCAGTGTTGAACGAGAGATGTTCTTCTTTTGGCTTAGGATGCAAAGGATAGCCATATACTGAAAACCACATCAGCCTGAGCAGGGGATAAATTAAAATATCTTGGAGTGTTGTTTTACTGCATAAAGTTGACTAAAAGTGGTTAGCTCTAAACACAATTACAGCACAATTTTACAGCTTTTATCAACCTACTTTAAATTATTAGACCTAATCTGTTATATAATACCATTGTACAGTTTTCAATTTTCAAAAGAGCAGTTTCCCTATTTTGTTAAGTACTGTTAAATCTATTAACATGCAATTAGATGTGATTCATTACTTATGCCCACTTGTTAACTTGAGACCCATTTTCCAATACAGTTTTCATGATAATGTACTTTCATTTCTGTATTTTAAGCTTGAGGTGAGACAGCTGTCAATTTTTTATCAGTGCTCTCTACTTCCATTGTTTCACATGTCAGACTGATAACAAGGAAAGTTTAATGTACTTCTAAGTCATATAAGCACACGTGGCAAATTACAGTACAAAACTCTCATCAGGAAAGCTGAGAAATCTCTAAAAAAGAGATTGGAGCTTCTGTGTGTGTGTGTGTTTACTAAAAATACTGTAGATAGAATGAAATATAAGACACTTTGCGAAGTGGAAAATTACTTCATTGGCAGACAGACAAACTTCCTCCCCTCTCTTCCCAGGAAGAAATCTGCCTCTGGAGATTTCAGATCTAGTCATCAGGCACCATCACCACTGTCCTATCTCATAACACCTTTCTCTGCAGAAAGGAGAGTACAACTCATATTCAGATTATAGTACGGACATTGAGAAATAGGATCATAACAGTAGTGTTATTTTCAGTTGTCATCCAGATCTATCCCTTTGAAGGTGGGATACCAGATACTGGGAACAAAACTCCTCCTTTTTTCTCTGTGATAGACATTTCAGAATAGTTTCTTTGTACAGTCACATTAAAGTTTGCTATTATGAATTCTTCAGCCAGAATGCCTGTTACAGCGGTATTTATCCAAGTGGTTGCTGTCAAAACAAAGATTACATCATTTTACACCCATGTTTTACAAATTAGGTAGCCAGGACATCCGCAAAATGAAGGTTAAGCTCATTTACTTTGGCAAAAGCTTTTAGATCAACTTATGAAAAGTGATATCTGTGTACAGTTGCCTTAATGTATTGGCTAACAGCTCATCTTCAGACAACATGTACTGATTTCTAGACATATATTTAAAAGCATTTGTTTTTACTGGTTCCTATCATGTTTAGAAATCCCTCTAAAGAGAAAGGTTGTCTTTTCTTCACTATTCACTTTTTTCGAGGGGCAAAACCCAAACCAAAACAAAACCAACAAACCTAATAGGAAATTATTTTATAAATTCATTCTTAATATAGTTAGCTAAAAAGTAGCTCCATGACACACAGTTCAGACAACCTCTTCCCACACAGGGCAGTGATAACATAAAATCAATAATAAATAAAAGGAAACTAAAGAACTCGGTTCAAATTTGAAGACCTCAATGCAGACCTCCTTTTATGAATGAGTATCTTTTCAAAAATTCCCTTGTAAATCTAGAAATACACTGCAGTTATAAAAGATGTTTTGTGTAAAAGATGCTTCTCAAGCAGTATACTAAATGAATGTTCCTGTTTCTCTTGAAAATATCAGCTCTTTCCTCACCTCCTTTCAGGAATCTCACTAGACATATGCTCAACAGAACTTCTTCTCATTGACCATTGGAAACATTTGTTAATTTCCACATTTGTTCATACCAACTCAGTTTTAGACATTTGGTCAAGTTCTAGAGAATTTAAGAGCCTCCTGGAGACTTTAAATGACAGTAAGACGTCACTGGTGTGCTTTAATGACATACACAATGCATTAAAATTCATACAGTCCAAAGAGATTTGAGCTTTAGATTCTGGAGAAAGAAAGAATATTTCCTTTTCTATTGCACAGCTGAGGAACGGAGATACAAGGCTAAGCTGAGTTCCTGAAATCATACAGATAAACTCCGTCTGGAATGATACAATCCTTCAGCCGTCTGTATTACCACTGTGTACCACACACTCAAAACAACTGATGTGCCAAAAAGCTTTCAGGTCAATTATTATTGGACCCAGGGTCTTTTTCATGCAGTATTACACCAGAGAAACAAAGATAATAAACAGAGAGCACTGTACAGAAATATTTTGAGGATAAGTTCTGCTTTGCTTGTATTTGGCCCTTTTCTTCTTCAGTTTCCTTCTGCCCTAACCTGTCTGCTTCCTGGGATCCAGATGGAATTCCATTCTAAAGAAGCTTTTAGGACTTGAAAAGTCTGTTACTAGGGATTAAAAGGGTAGCATTTAAAATTATTAACTGCACACATTATTTGTATTAGTACTTTATGATTATTTATAGTATTAAGACAGAGTCTAAAAGCCCTGTGTTCTGCACTCTCTACAAGCTCAGAAAAAACAAGTGTTTTCACCAGAGACCTTGCAATCTAAACATATAGAGACAAGAAATGGGATACCACTGAGAAAACAATGAAAAACCAGTATTTGATAGGAAGAGATCTCAAGGACATCAACAGTCTAAATATTGTCAACTCATGCAGCAACATAACAAGAGTTTTGAGGAGGGATTCTTTGGGAATAATAAAAGCCTCTTGAGCTTCAAACCAAGCATGGGGAAAAGGTTAATCAGAATGGCTGAAAAATTAGCAAGTGAGCAATGAAAGCTGGAGTTTAATGAGGATATGAAGTAGCTCCTAGAGTGAAAGTAAGTACAGAAAGTATGTATAGATGTTGAGACAGAAGAGTAAGCAGCAAGATGTTTCTGTGCAGTATTAAGCATTCTCACTACTATTTTCTCTGGCCTACTATGGGTGCAGATAAGAACTGCAAAGTTTTATGGATTTACATTTTATAGAAGACTGAGTACGTGAACTCATACAGTACATTACGCTATTGCTAGTTTGACTTTGCAAAAAACCCAAACTGAGTTTACAGTGTGAATATTTATCACTATTCTACTTTATATAATATATACATAGGTTTATATATAGGTTGGAATTCTAAATATCGAGTCAATCATATGGAATTTTACTGACTAGAATGCATATGATCTACTTGGGAAATATTTCCTGGAAAGCACTAGTGAATGTAAATGCATATGAGATTTCTATCTTGGATTACTGTAATTCAGTTGGCATGTATCTTTCTGTGAAGAAACAGATAAATTTGGAATTCAAAATATTATCAATAAGTCTGTTTCCACTTTCAGTATTTGTCTCTTTAAGCCAACCTTATTGTCAACTGAGTTAAAAAAATGACTCAAAAGGGAGATACCCCAGCATATATACTAATTATTCCTACTGGAACATAGTACTTCCACTGGTTTTCATGGGAATTATGCATACGAAAGGATGGCATTATTAGGCTACATTAAGAGAAGACATTTGGAAATACTTAACTGATCATACCACTTCAGAACCTAATATTTATAATGGTACTTGAGCATGGAGCAATATAAATAAAAGTACAAAACACTACTCCTGGAAATATTTTATGGATGGATTTTTCTTAACTTTTTATTAGAGATATCACTAGTTAAAACTATTTTCTTAGCTTTTTGGTATAAGAACAAATACAGAAATATGAATCAGATCACTCAAAAAAACTTGCAGTATTCCTGAACAAGGAAAGTTACAGGCCAGCAAGAGGACTGTAAGAGGATTACATTTCAAATATATAAAATACATGTCTGCATAATCACATGAAGATCCTTAAAATTTTCTTTGGTAGCCACTATGTCTTCATGATCAGATTATATTCACTCTGATCCCCTGGAAACATCACAAGTCATCTTTAATTCTTCAGACACATGACTCTTCCATTTTGGCTTCAGAAATGTTTTTCTCCTCCCATGCCATGACGCCATGACCTGCTCAGGGATAGGATGAATTGTCTCCCTTTGACGTAGGAATGCCAGTGGGCTCTTCTGTCCTTGGAGCTAAAAATTAATTGACCTCCACTTCACTCTAACAGACTGGGTAGACAACAATTATCTCTTTTCCAGATACCTAGCTCAGATGTAGAATTAATCTCCCGGGCTAGTTAGAATAGGCTAGCTTTCTACATTATTTCTTTTATCTAAAACATACTGATTATCTTTGCTGCAGTTAACCCTGGGTCTTATTTTCTGGTTGCCACTAATACGCATCCCGCTTTTACAAAAAACTTTTTTCATCTGACTGTTGTAGTGCTTCAAACTCAGATTGTCCAGTCTGGCTGGGATTATGTGCAGGAGTTCAAATTTTAATAACTTCTGGCCATTCAAGCTGCTTTATGACAGAAGCACAGGTTAAACTTCTGACTCTTCTTTAGTGCCTCTTGGAACAACCCCCTGAGGACCAAACACTTCCAATCTTCTTTTCAGCATGACAGCTCCTAGCTGGACATCACTAACAGGTCAGTCACAGGCACTTACCATGAGAGTTAAGGCTATTGGATAACATGTCCATGAAGACTCCTCTTCCAGGATTGTAAATCTCTAAATTAAAACCTATTCAAACATTTTGTCTTTTCATAATTTACTAAATTGTACCCTAGATGAACAAATGTCATTACACCCCTAATGTGCAAGTCACGTTGTTAAGATTTTCTTAAGAAAACAACAGAAGGGACAAACTGCCTTACATTAAATGAAAATATAGAACCTATACAGGAGTTGGAATACTCCCATAGAATGCTCCTTAGTCTGGACTGGCGTATTTCAAGAAAGAAGAAACAGGGACAGGCCAGAGGAGAGCAATAAGAATTCATGACATACAAGAAATGAAAAACCAACACCTTTTCTTCCTATAAAGAAAACAACAAATTGGGATTTGTTAAGAGAACACAGTGAAAACATGACTAAGAATTTCAAAAAGGTAAAAGGCTGCCGCAAAGAGGAAAATAAATTCCCTGTAACTACTGTGCAAAAAGTAATACATTGAAATAATTTACTTTCAGCAAATTAAGTTTAAGATCAGAAATCAGGAAAAACTTTCTAATGGGAAAACTAGTGAAATGCTGGAATAGATTACTTGGGCAAGTAATCATAACAAATCTTTACAAAGACAGGCAAGCATTCATTAAAAAAGAAAGTTCTTATTGATCCTGGCTTTGAAGGGAGAGTGGGTATGACACCTTCTTGAAGTTCTTTTCAACTGTATGATTCTATGCTGATGTGACCAAAGAAATGTGGGTATGTTGTGACAGTGACACCAAATTACAGTACCACTTACTTGGAACACAGTTATGATCTTGACTTGGAATGAAAGCCATATTCCGCAAAAGACTCAATCAATTTCTTCATGTAGATAATCACCTGGATTCTAATACACTCCTCTAGCTATGCTTCACCTAATTGATCTAATCTGCAGCTTCTGTATTCAATAGTTCAACGATAATTACTTTCAGGACTGGACTATACTCAGTATGATGCCTCATCAGGTCACGGTATATAGCACTTTGTTTGCTAAGAGGAATGACTTAGTAACTTGTCCTATGGCCTTTGAGGCCAGATAACACTACCAACAGCTGCTAACAACACCAAATTCCAGGTGTCATTTTCAGTGAAAGATTTTTAAAGGAATTAGCTTTGAAATATTTTACTTCAAAAATCTAGATGTCCTCAAAATTCTTAATCCCATATCTGACTGTCAAGTTAGGCTCTTCAGTGGGCTTTTCTTCATTTAGGCTTAAAACTTACATTGGTGGACCATTTTTAATAATCAGAATGGCAATCCTGTAAACACTGCACAGGAATCCATTTATTTCAGAGTAGTCTTTGGGGAGGTAACACAAAATAAGTGAATAACTTTCTCTAGTCTGATTTTGTTTCCAGTAAAAATTTATGATTGTTCTAATGTGAAAACTCAGGACAGATGTACAGCTCTTTTTGATGGAAAAAGTAGAATTTTCCAACTTCATTTCAGTATTCTTGGGTTTCATTCTATAATAAGCAACATACAGAAGTAGGAAAATTACATAAGCATGCATATCCCCTACATTCAAATCACCTGATGTAACACCATGCAAACAAACCATGGGAAATAGAACAAACCTGCATTATGATTCATGTTTTGGATGGTGAGAACTAAGCTACTAGAAAAATGGCATGTTTTCTAAAATACATATACAGTGAAGCCCATGACAGCTGAAATTGGTACAACAGCAATGTAGCAAGCATCAGGTGTTCTCAAAGTTTCTACATGTAACAAAGTAGCTCCCATTCAAAATATCCTACTTTGATAGAAGTTATAAACGCCTGTGGTTCAGGTAAAAATCCTTTAAAATACATTTAATGTCTCTTACTGGAGATTGCTCTCTGATGGTGCGTACATTACTCCCCTTTTCACAACCTTTAAAAAGAGTCACTAAATGCAACTTCACTTCCACCCTTCCAGCAGTGAAGTTGCCAAAAACACTACTCCAAAGTGAAATGAGCCCCCCGTTTGGCCCCCTGGGCTGTCCACAGCATACTCACCATGGTGGGCAAGTTTGGAAGACTTTCTTCCCCTCCCCCTGCACCTACGCACAATGAGGGAGAATGGAAAGCCGTTTCAGCATTAAATTTGAACTTCCCCGCTTTTGTTAGCATGAGTCACCACCTTAACATTATCTCAACTGTAGACTTTTATCTGTGAATATCTAAGCCCTGTCTTGTGGAAAACTAATTACTGAGCCACTGAGAGGCTTCATAATGTCCTGCATTTAAGTCCTGAACATCATACATAATGCATAGGAAGCAGTCTCTGCACTCTGATTACAGAACACTGTCATTAAGAGAGCAAATTAAAGATGTGAATAATTCACTGGCTGAGCTTATTGTCAGTGCTGCATTGTGAAATTAGAATTTCTAATAAGTACTGCAATTTTTTTAACCCAATTAACACAGAGAACATCTTGAGTCTGATTAGTACAATAAAAATTATTACCTTATTCTTTTGCTTCACAACAGCCAAATTAAATACTGTACTTAATTATGCAGCATTCATCGCTTCTGTGCTAGAAATAATAATAATAAAAATCTCACTATCGCTTTAATAAGACTTCAAATATTTAGAGTGCAACTGAAAAACAGAGCATATGAATTTCGAGCACAATTTCTTATCAAAAAGTTGCTAGCTTTTTTTTGTTTTTTTAAGAATTTGAAAATCAATTTTAATATCAGCAGTCGACCATGATGTCACTGCTGAAGTCTTCACTGGAAACAAAAACGTGTATGGAAAAAAACACGCAAAACGACCCTTCCAAACAAGCTCTGAATATATGTAGTGAATTAACTTTCTCTGGGTTGATATAAAGACAGAAAAAAACCCCAACATTACCACTTACTGACTTGAAACCTAGTACACAAACACACAAACATAGAAATATATAAATATATACAGATTGTTTCATTAAAGATGCTTAGAAAATATATTATGAAAAAGCAGAAGCTGGATCAGCTCTCTTACCTCAGTTCCCTCTTGGCACGGGATAGATAACATCCTTTCATCCTAGAAAGGAGAAAAGTCCAATTCAACATCCAGCGTGTTGATTTTCCCCACACAGTGCCTGCTGCCATGTTAAATAAAGAAAATGATCACTGAAGATGCAGCTTTTGTCTCCAAATATTTTAATACTGCCTTTTAGTGTCAAGGACCCCAGGAACCTTAGCACATCTGGCAACAGACACCACTGGCTGCAGCTGCTGCAATAGGCTTTTTCCTTAACCCTATTTCATTTCCAGCTCCTTTTTCTTCCCCATCCTGGGTAAGTTTAATCACCGAGCATGGGTGGAAAAAAAAAAAAAAAAAAAAAGGAAAAAAAAAAAAAAGGAAAGGTGGCATTGCAATCACGAGCTTTCTTGGTTTTGTCCTAGAGACAGGGACTGCAGCAACCACCTTGCATCTTTGTCTAGTTATTTTAGCATGTGCATGCAAGAGGAGAGCGGGAAAAAAAAAAGGCTGAAAATTATTCAAGCATAATGCAATAGACATAAAGAGAGACAAAAAGACAGGGAGGAAGAGAAAGAGAGGAGAAGAGAAAGAGGGAGAGAGAGGGAGGGAGAGAGGAAACAGAAAGACTAAGAGAGGGAGAGGGGGCTGTCAGTGCAGATAAATCTGCATATGGAAATCAGGGTTATCCTGGGTACAGTTTTATTTAACCATGATGTACTGTTTTTTTAATTAGACAGGAATTTAAAGAAGGAAATGAGGGATTCATACAGACACAGGAGCAAACGAAGCATTTTTAATCACAGGAGAGTTTGCACAGCAAGCTGTAGCAGCCACAGCAAAACTTTTTATAGCAACTTTCTTGTCAGAAACAAAACTTTTATGCACTGCTGCTAATTTAGACCCAAAAAACCCCACCAAACCAAAAAACCCCAGGCAAAACTGGAAGACCATTTCGAAATTAAATCAACCCAAGGAAATCCAAAGCAATACAATAATTACTTGACCCAGAAACCACTAGGATCACCCTATGAAGTTTAAGCTGAGTTATGCTGGGGAGAGGTTTTCGGACTTTCTCCCTGGCCCTTACTTGTCGTACCCAACAAAGGCGCTTCGGTAAAAGGAAAGAGCAAAACCCAGCTGGAATTTCAAACTATGAAATTTGATGAAGAGCTGCCAGTGTCTCTAGGCAGGAGCCATACCTGACAGCTACAAGGTTGGATCAGGGTCTGTAGGGCACCGGGTGGGAGCAGGACCTCTCACTCATGGCTGTGAGGAAGCACGGGGAGGAGAGAGCCCGGGTGGCTTTGGTACGGGCTCAGACGCGAAGGAAACTCACTAGACGAAGGACAGAAAGATTAAGGCAGCAGCCTGGACTGCGGCACTTACTAAATGTGGCAAGATGGTGGGGTTCAGGTGAGGGGCGGCATTTATGGTGGGGTTCAGGTGAGAGGCGGCATTTATGGTGGGGTTCAGGTGAGGGGCGACATTTATGGTGGGGTTCAGGTGAGAGGCGGCATTTATGGTGGGGTTCAGGTGAGGGGCGACATTTATGGTGGGGTTCAGGTGAGAGGCGGCATTTATGGTGGGGTTCAGGTGAGGGGCGACATTTATGGTGGGGTTCAGGTGAGAGGCGGCATTTATGGTGGGGTTCAGGTGAGGGGCGACATTTATGGTGGGGTTCAGGTGAGAGGCGGCATTTATGGTGGGGTTCAGGTGAGGGGCGACATTTATGGTGGGGTTCAGGTGAGAGGCGGCATTTATGGTGGGGTTCAGGTGAGGGGCGACATTTATGGTGGGGTTCAGGTGAGAGGCGGCATTTATGGTGGGGTTCAGGTGAGGGGCGACATTTATGGTGGGGTTCAGGTGAGAGGCGGCATTTATGGTGGGGTTCAGGTGAGGGGCGACATTTATGGTGGGGTTCAGGTGAGAGGCGGCATTTATGGTGGGGTTCAGGTGAGGGGCGACATTTATGGTGGGGTTCAGGTGAGAGGCGGCATTTATGGTGGGGTTCAGGTGAGGGGCGACATTTATGGTGGGGTTCAGGTGAGAGGCGGCATTTATGGTGGGGTTCAGGTGAGGGGCGACATTTATGGTGGGGTTCAGGTGAGAGGCGGCATTTATGGTGGGGTTCAGGTGAG